>CAVNZF010000004.1:0-40000 GCA_963693305.1 Meandrina meandrites | reverse complement strand
TTTGGACGGTGACACGAAAAAGCACTCTTTTTTGTTAATGGGATGTTTAAAGTATTCATAGTTGCATATCTGGCAAAGCTAACAGGCCATATATTTCATTGACGCATTCTAATAAGGTCTATTGGGAGACGACCGCGTTGGTGCTTAATGTCTGAATAAATTTGTCAGGCTAGGGCTTTGGGTTGCCGACGAAGGTCGACCGTCAGCTCTCTCGTTTACTAAGGTGTTAGCTTTATCCCTTCAAGTGCAAATTGTGATCACCAGCTTACTTCCTCACATAATACAATAACTCAAGTAAACATTCTGGTCAAGAGAGTTAAGAGAATGATCACGAAAAGAAGCGACTAGCTGATAACACTAAGAAACACTTCCTGCTAACGTTATTGATGAAGAAAAAGTTGGGAAACTAGGAGAATTGCACGATCGACCTAAAGCATTTAAAAATAATTTAGCAAATTTCAAAGAGGACTATGAAATATCAAAGTGAATTCGCCGCTCTCCGCAAAATATGTATTACCCCGAGGGTTCTTTATTTTAACTGCCCCATTTGCCGCTTTCTCTCGCCGAATGAGCTCCAGGTAATTAAAAAAGACAAATGCTGTTAACGATAATAAATTGAGCATTACTACAAGGTAAATATGTAAAACATGTCAATAACATACATATTTGATGACCCTTCCGTATGATTCTAGAATAAATTTTGTCACAGTATCCTTTTATTAGACTTTCAGAATCCCCCACGGCAAACTGTAATATGCATTTGTTGTTATGCATTGGTGGAATTAAATGTAAAAAAAAAAAGCGAGTGACCACTTTTTATACCACAATATCCCCACCTCATTTGCCATAGACTCGAATAGCAGAGTGCAAAGAAGACAACACTGCGTGGGCAAAATGCCACGAGGAAATTCAATTCAATGGCAAATGTTTTGAGAGAAACGACAATTAGCTTATAGTTAATTAGCAAAGAACTAAAAATAACAGCAGCTCCTTTAAGTGATGTTTGAATATTTAAACATTGGTTGGCTTCGTTAATGTATTGACAAATACGACACGCTTAGGTTTGACATTAGGCAAACACCACAAAACAGCCAAATTGATATTCACTATCCATTTTTAGCTTTCGATACGAGTTTGCCACTTTTGTAAAGGTTTCCTTAAGGTCGAAAATAAATAATATAAAAACGCATTTCGTTTTTAGAATTATCCTTTAACGTGTTTTGTTAAGGTAAATGGCTCATTATTGACTAAGGGCGATAATGGGTTTTATGCTGGAGCGGGGCCTTATCTTATCTTACGGCACAAGCTGCAGAGGTAGATAGCCATAACGATTATGGGCGAGTCACCACACGCAGAGCAAGGTTAAAATTCGTGAGCTCTGCTATTACTCGCCCCTTTTTCTGTTGAAATAAGCGCCGCTCTCGGCATAAAAGTTAGTTGTTTTTTTTATCTCTACAGATCTTAACCAACTTAGTTTGCTTTTTAAAACGAATTTATAGGAATGTTAAAAAAATCCTGGTTTTGCGATTCATTGTATTTTTTTATCATTATGCATCGTTCATGAGCCACCAAGGTAATTACTGGTGACAATTGTGTGTTCATTTTGTTTTGCTAATGGCTCCATTAGCAAGTTATAGTTTTCTTTATAAAGTGTCAAAAATTATCTACAGTATCTCATCACTAAGATGAGAATCTCAGTTTTAATTATCATCTGCTTTTAGAAATATTGGCAATATTGCGAGCACTCATTAAGCAAATAAAATGACATGTCATTGGAATTGAAATTTATGTTTGCCTTGCTTTCCACAAACATGACGCATGTTGAAGTCGGCGCATGAATCCGTCGGCGTATCTGAGTACGTATTTTATGCTATGTTTTATTTATTTATTTATTTATTTATTTTTTACGCTTGGGCGTTCAGTTAAAGCGACCTTTTTGCCAAATACTCGTTATGAAACTTATTGTTAGCAAAACATCACTTGTACAGATCTAAATGACAAAACCACAACTTCATTTTCTGTATGAGAAGCTAATTCAGTTGTAGCGACTGCGCGGAGTGGCCATTATTGACTGATTATGTTGACAGCGAAAGATTGTACTGCGTGACCAGTTTTGGCTAATAACGACAAAGGAAAGTTTAGTAGTGACCTATAAATATTGACAGAACATGGTCACACACCGGCTCGTTATTCTTGAACTTCATCGAATTTCGTGCCTCTTACTAATATGTCATTCATATTCTACCTAAGAAACAATATTTTATCACACATATTCATTCAGCATCATGTTGGATGAACGTTAATGTGTGTTAGTTAGTCACCACAATTAATTTGTGACAAACAATGTTTGATAATTTATTAAGTTCATGCAAAGTGATATTGGCTATTACTTAGAAAAATGATCGGTCGCTTAAACAGGGTGTTTAAGAATGAATAATGGCACACTCAGTTGTGGCCCCCTATCTTGTTTTGTGTCATGGAATTAGATATGGAGATATATGTCCGAGATATGTAGGGCTCATTCTTAAAGGTATATCCCTTCAGACGTACGAAGACGGACAGGTTGGTTGGGGGGATGGAATTTCACCCCTGGTGAAGTTTTCTCTCTTAAGTCCGGGAAGGCACCAAGACAACAGGCATAAAGTAAAAATCAACATGCTTTAATACGACAGCCTGCACGATACGCAAAACAGCTTACAATCCTGTCCTCACTACTCCCGGTCAGCGGACTTCATATTACTACATCACCCTTTTTTCGACTATTTTGCTTGGTACAAGGAAAATGGCAAGAATTGGGATCATTGGGTTGGCACTCTCTGACCCACATTTTTGTATACTCTCAAGGGACTGTTTTAATTTGTCAAGGGAATACTTTTCGTTGTGGGCGATAAAAACGTCATTGGATAGGAATGCGTCAGCACTTCTCGATCCCGAAGTGTTATTTTCACGCGTCGCTCGTCATTTAGCCTGTCTAGCATTTTGCAAACTACAGGTAGGTATTTCTCAAAGATCTGTGCTATTCATCGATTGAATCGCTTAGTTTTACATGCTTAAAAGCTGCTGCGAATCTTCATTGTCAGAGGATATTGGCCAATGCTATTTTCTATTGTTACAAGTCTATTGTTTCTCGTCTTCATTGAAAGAAGTATTTTTAGCTCGTCACGCAATCTTTTGTTTTGACCACAATTCACGGACTTGATCACGACTTAATGCAGCTTCTCAAGACTTCAGACAGGAAAATGGTAATGTACAATATTGCTTCGAACTTAAATGAAATTTTTAGAAGGATCGGTAAAGCCACTGAGTGAAAAATTGACTGCAAAAAGCCGTCGGGCTAAAATTAAACTTACGCTTTAGCGTGAATAATGCAGGATCTCACGGCTTCAAAAATATGCAGAGTTTTGAAGCGTTGATACATTAGTAGCTACATCTTGAAATGAGAATTAACCTAAAACAAAACTTCCTTCGAGTTTCTTTCATTTGCCCAGTTTACGTTTGGAATTTTAGGCATCTGAAGCGTATTGATTTTAAAAGCACATGGTGCTATCTGATATGCAACGTGTGGCCGACTTACCATCGCGTTGTTGTTTATTTAATAATTGTGTTCAGTTTACGACCTTTTACATGCAAAGATTTACTGCAGTTCTTCGGAAAATGCAAACAAGTATTTTTTTTGTTATTAGTTATAGTGATGGATAGCATAAAAAGCAATCTGAGTGTTAATTTTGTGGAAGGAATTCAGAAGTTTTCCGCTATCTCACGGCACCATGATTCGCAAATTATTATCCCCAATTACCGCTTTTCTGTACCAAGATAATACCACTGGTGGTTAAATAAATGTCAGTGACAGTTGTACAGAATGAAAACCTACCTTTCACCAGAGTGTTTTGAACTAGTGTTATATTTTGTAGAAAGAGTTTTTTGCGAGTTGTTAAAATGACGCGCGGAGGTGAAGAAATTTTTTTCACCGTCTTCAAGTTTGGTTTGGGATCAATTTATCAAGGTTGATAATTAACATTTCAAATCATGAATTGGTCTTTCACAGCGTGTCTAGTTGTAATAAAAGTTTACTTCTGAAAGGAATTATTTGTCTGAATTTAGTACGCATATGGTATATTTTTCCCACTCGCACGTTTGTGTAAAATGCCGTAAAAGAGCCACGATTTTTTGGGGGGGTGGGTGCGCGCTAATAAAAGCCTTCTGGACTGTGAGTCAATGGGTTAATGCATCGCAAATCGCTTTCAATACTAACATTTCCCCAACGCATACTCCATACAAAATAGTCGAATCTCGAAGAGATCTTTGATTTAAAAGTCAACTTCATGTCAATGTTCTCTAGTGTCCCAAATGAATACTAATCTTAGCATTGTTAAATGAGTCTACCTCCGAGGCGGGTCAGCCGCTGTTCGGGCTGTGAGGGCTCATTACTGCAGAGGCATTCAGCACTCCGTGGTCTTCTTGGCTGTATGCAGATCCTAAGGAAACGTCTTGGGTCGTCTCTCTTGTTCGTGTCGGTTCGCAGCTCTCAAGACCCCAATTCTGGGCTGAGACTGGAGGTCTTCCCTCAGGAATTCTTCGCGTCATCCTCCGGTTCCTTCTTACTACTTCTTACTTGGGGTCTGTATGACTACGGACCATGGAGATTCATGCTGCTTAATTACTATCCCTACTGCTTTCAGGTCAGGAATCCAATCGCAGTCACTAGGTAACAGCTCGTATCCGTCGACTAATCTGTGCCTGTGGTCATAATCAAATTTCATTTTTGCTCGGTACTCCCTTTCTTTTCCTCTGATGTGATCATAATCAGGGGTCTTTGGCTTCAGCATCAGGGTTTCAGGAGACTCTGGTGCGTAATTTTGGGCTCTTGATTAACTGTGCTGCCATCGCCATCGTTGAGACTGCCCTTTCCACCTCTCCGTTAGGCTCTGGATATCTTGGAGATTATGTTATGTACTGAAATTGCCAGTCAGTGGAAAAAAGTGGTGAACTCACGTGAATCAAATTTGGGGCCGTTTTCCGTGAACACTGGACACCCATGTCCAATATATCCGCACAGTAACGACCCTTTAAAAGCAAATTCAGTTCTTTCCATTCGTGCGGATCGTTAAGGACCCTTGCAGTCCGTAGAGTTTCAGTTCGTCCGATTGGTACGGATCGTTAAGGGCTATTGCGGTCCGTAGAGTAGAGTTTACGGATCGTATGCTGCTCTGCGCTGATAGAAGCTTTCGTATCAAAAATGACTTTGTAGGGTCGGAATAGCTTTTGAGTTTGTGGGCGTAGCTGAGTGCTGAAATTTAGGACGAAATATGAGAAGATGCTAATTTACTTGCTGACAGGTATCACATAAACAGCGCGACCGAAGCTTGGGCTAATGGCAGTGTTGGATTTGAACTGCCACCGAAACGCCTACCAAATTGCGACTAAACACTCTTAGAGCGCTAGTAAGTGTTCTTTACTCCCTCTGAAATACTAGTAAGGCTTTCAGGTTATCGAATACCTCTCTGGCACTAGGTCCTCTGGCGCCACTGTTGGTAGAATGTCCGCACCGGGTGTTAGAGCTTCGAACTCCGCCACCTGAAAACGAGAGAGGCGATCGGCCCTTTTGTTTAGAAATCCCGGAATGTGACGAGAACGGAAAAGGATACCAAACCTCAGGCAGCCCAAACAAAACTAGACCACGGACCAAAATCAAGATGCTTTATCTTTCGACCTTTGTTTATTGATGATATCGACGAGTGCGGCATTGTCAGTGAAAAGGAGAACGCATTTGTTTGAAATAGTTCGACCCCAAATGTGAACCGAAATCACGATTGGGAATAATTCAAGGGTTGCAATGTTTGGTGACTGCCACAACGGAGGCCATGCGCTGTATAACCAGTGATTGCCAAAAACAGCACCGTACCCTTTAGACAGCATTCTTAAATCGCAGTTAACATTTTACAACAGCTTATGTGATTTTTAAGCGATTTTTTCATCAAATCGCTTTTACGTCTATTTTCGCATCTTCAACACCATTTTAAACATTTAAAGTGTTGAAACACCATTTTTTAAATTCGATATCTATGCAGTTTTTAAGACCATTTTCAGAATTTCACATCCATGCAGTTTTCTTTATAATCACCTAACAAGGTTATGTATTGATGATGTCTTTTATTACTCCGTCTCGGAGCACAGGCCACAGATGAAGCGCCTTCACCGTCCTCTGTCTCTGGCTCTCTGTTCAATCTGATTCCAGGTGTAGCCTTTTAACTGGATGGTCCTTTCTGTGTCTCTTTTCCAGGTGTTTCGTGCTCTTCCTCTCCGCCTACTTCCCTGAGCCTAGTGCTTGTCGGGCTATGCAGGTGTTTGATCTCCTAAGTATATGTCCGATCCAAGTCCAGTGTCTTTTCTTAATCTGTTCTTTGACGGGTAGTTGACCTGCAGTCTCACGCAGGGTAGCATTTTCTGATAGTATCTGGCCAGTAGATCTGGAAGATTCTGCGCAGGCATCTGTTTATGAAGGTCTGTAGTTTTGACACGGTCTTCTCTGTCATTCTCCATGTTTCTGAACCAAAGAGCAGTACGGGCTTAACATTTGAATTCAATATTCTAATTCTAGTGCCTGTTGTTATTTCCCTTGATCTCCAGATGTTCCCTACGATATTAAATGTGCTACGTGCTTTCCCTATTCTTGGCAGTACATCCTCGTCCGTTCCTCCAGTGATGTTTATAACACTACCTAAGTATGTGAAGGATGTTACATCTTCGATGTCACGGTTAGCTATACTGCAGGGCTGCAAATAACTAATGGAGAGCCGCCGGTCACGTTGCCCGGTCAAACATGTTTTTGCTCGGACACGACCTGTTTTTGGCCGGCCAAATTGAAAAAAATCGTAACTCTTGCGATAGTAAACCCAGATTGCACAGTAAACCTTTTTTTAAACTAAAAAACAACTGAATCCAAGTCGGTTTGGCATTAAATATTACAAGTTAATATTTTTACTACTCTTCATTGCAGAAGCAACCTCGCATACTACGTGGAAACGGTTACGCAAGATAGAACCGCAATTGCTCGTTTTACTTTACATCTGGCAAAATCACTTAAAATTAAATATTACACTTTGGCAATCGGCATACCGTTTCTACAACTAAACTTAAGGTAAAATATGCAGAATATATGAAAGGCGAAGCGTTCAAACGATCTCATAATTAATTTGAAATAAAAAAAGCTAACTAAAATGTAAACATAAACATGGACCACTTAACTTCAATTCATATCGTCTAAAGGTTTCGAAATCATCCATGTCCAATACACCCAAAGTGAGTCGATTCGTCCGAGGTTATTGACGATTCGACTCGATTCGCGCCGAGTGCATCCCCAAAACCGGAAGTCAACACTTGTGAGACAACAATAACATGAACATTCCTCGTTCTTAAAACGTGACGTTGAAGTAAGTCGATTCGTTCGAGGTTAATTGCGATTCGACTGGATTGCGCCGACTCTATTCCCAAACCAGAGGTGGGTTGAAAATTCCGTCGAGTCGATCGATTCGATCGAATCGACACGACTCGTCGGCCTTGTTGTCGAATCGTCATACCGGAAGTCGATTTATCGTTGAAGTGAGTCGATTCCTCCGAGGTTATTGACGATTCGACTCGATTCGCGCCGAGTGCATCCCCAAAACCGGAAGTCAACACTTGTGAGACAACGATAACATGAACCTTCCTCGTTCTTAAAACGTGACGTTCAAGTGAGTCGATTCGTCCTAGGTTAATTGCGATTCGATTGGATGGCGCCGACTCTATCCCCAAACAGAGGTGGGTTGAAAATTCCGTCGAGTCGATCGATTCGATCGATTCGATCGAATCGACACGACTCGTCGGCCTTGTTGTCGAATCGTCATACCGGAAGTCGATTTATCGTTGAAGTGAGTCGATTCGTCCGAGGTTAATTGCGATTCGATTGGATTGCGCCGACTCTATCCCCAAACCAGAGGTGGGTTGAAAATTCCGTCGAGTCGATCGATTCGATCAAATCGACACGACTCGTCGGCCTTGTTGTCGAATCGTCATACCGGAAGTCGATTTATCGTTGAAGTGAGTCGATTCGTCCGAGGTTAATTGCGATTCGACTGGATTGCGCCGACTCTATCCCCAAACCAGAGGTGTGTTGAAAATTCCGTCGAGTCGATCGATTCGATCAAATCGACACGACTCGTCGGCCTTGTTGTCGAATCGTCATACCGGAAGTCGATTGATCTTTGAAGTGAGTCGATTCGTCCGAGGTTATTGACGATTCGACTCGATTCGCGCCGAGTACATCCCCAAAACTGGAAGTCAACAGCTGTGAGACAACGATAACATGAACATTCCTCGTTCTCAAAACGTGACGTTGAAGTAAGTCGATTTGTCCGAGGTTATTGACGATTCGACTGGATTGAGTCTATCCTTAAACCAGAGGTGGGTTAAAAATTCCGTCGAGTCGACGACTCGTCGGCCTTGTTGTCGAGTCGTCATACGCGTAATGTTCAGTTCGGCACATGTGAAGTACGGCGTTTGACCTGGGCATTAGATAGATATACTTTGTGATTGTCCGGCGCCTTCAGAACGCAGAAAATACAGTGTTATTACCGTGTTCGAAGCCTTGCGTTTTTACAACAAAAATATACATTGCATAATTGTTGTTGTTGTTGTTGTTGGAAAATATACATCTGCATCACGTCTACAAAAAATCGATATTTCTAGCCGTAGTTTCTATATATCCACATATCAAAGGTCAAATGCAAGGAAATTTGTCCAAATTTTATTTTAGACCCATTTCAAGTTGAAATGAAAGAGAATACCTAGAATAATCATAATCCGAAGTTTTAAACGATTTGGTTAAAACGTCGCCGAGATTTTCGACGTCAAAAACAGCCCTTTTTCTTCGCTTCACAAACGGAACGGTTCGGCGAAACTTCGGAAATTGTCGTAAATGGATCTTGTGACGTCATATGTGGCGAGCTTCCCGCGCAATAAGCACGAAAGCATAACAAAGTGTTGTTGTTTTGATCTTCTATTAGGTTGTTTCAATATTTAAAATCCAGATTAAGCCATTGTAACATTCGAAATGTCCTCTAAAAGATGAGAAGCGATGTAAGAATGGTTCAGAAAGAAAAAAGGAGAAGATTTTACCGGGGATTTTACGCCAACTGCATGTTATTATCATCCCCCATATTTTCTCTGAAAGCTTCGAGCAGAATTCTGCACTATTGTCGAAGTTTGAGTTCCAAAAAACTTCGAATGAGACCTGGCGCTGCACCAACTATTGCCAACTTTGGAAGAAAGCCGTAAAGCAAGGCACTAACGCGAAATCCGTTTGGAGAAAGCTACACTGGAGCTAGAGGTAAAGTCGCTAATAAAATAAACGCTGTATTGCCTCGGACTTGTATCAGATTCAACCTTACTGATGCACAGACTACAACCCCAGTCACTTCATACACTTCTACCAAAACAATAACTTAAGCTGTGAATCACGAGGCCTGTATAATATTGGAAGTACTGCAAGGAAATATTGAATAAATTTACAGAAATTTAATTTACTGGTAGCATGCATTATGTGTTGTGACTGGTCGGATACTTCTACAAATCTTCTATATTATGTTGATCGTCTAAGAAAAACTAAATAGTGTAGATATTGAAGAAAAATAATGGTTAAAATGTACAGAACAATAAAACATTTAACAAAACTGCTTCTTGATCTCGAGGGAGGCTTGAATTGTTTGCCATTTGAAATTTATTATGAATGCAAGATATAACAACAGAAGTCCCTTCAGTTCGGAGTGCGAGTACAAGTAAGACTTTTCAAACCTAGTGCTTATACATTAGATTGTCACATTTCACTCCAATCTCTTACTGGTAGCCTCCTTCGCAACTGGTCAGCAACAGGGAGGAGTGAGGGCTTTGGGAACATAACTGGATTGAAATTCGAAACTCGTACTCATACTCCAATCTGAAGGTCCCTATCATTGGTGCCCAAGGCAAATGTACATACATTGATTTTTCAGGCACTATAATGAGTTTGTTTATTTGTGGAGGAGTTGAAGGCCAATAGACCATTTTCGTATCCTCAGTACTGGACTGAAACTAGCTTACAATGGAGGCTTATATAGGGAATTCTTCCACTCAGTACTGGACTGAAACTAGCTTACAATGGAGGCTTATATAGGGACTTCTTTCACATGCAAATGACATTAAGCCTTTTTTTTTTTTCATGACATTCCCTGCACTTCGCCTCCATTGCAGGCGAGCTAGTTCCAGTCCAATACCAAGAATAAGAAAATGATCTATTTACCTGCTTAATTTGTTGACCAGCATTCCTTTTATAATGCATATCAGCGCCAGAACTTAGGGGGGTGTGGCAGTATCCTCCCTCAGGAAATTTTGTAAAAATAGGTTATTTAGACAGCATTTTATGCGTTTTAAAGACAGTTTGTTAGGAAACAAGGCAGGTAAAAGTGAAGGACATTAGGTAGAATGTATCATTGAAATTAACCTAGAACCACGCAGCTTGGTCCAAAATATACCACGAAACTACAAATGGTGTACCTTCAACCCGAGGACCATACTGAATGTAAATAGTCGAACTGTTTTTAGTAATGCCTACCCCAGTTGCACTCCTATCCTTCTTGTCCAATTTTAAATAGAGCAACCCCACAGACCCCTCCCAACGTCTATATAGGACAGCTGTCAACCCTAGAAAAACAAATTTATTAATGAGGAAAGAGATATAATGGCCACTAATCGGAGGCTATCCAGCAGGCTAATGGATTTGCCACTCATAGATCACAATTGTTTGGCTCTTCCCCCACCAATCCCAGGAAGAAAACCCGCCCAAAGCAAGGGTTAAGTAAGGCATTTAACAAATATAAAAAGGTTGGGTTTAATACCGTCAAATATACAACAGCTTTCTTGTATTCTGAATGGCTGTTTTTTGTATGGCATGGTATAAAGGTCAAAAGCTATATGATACAGAGATGTAACAAAATATTAAAAATGTATGTTCTTTGGTATCAATCCACCAGCATATGTCATGGTCACTCTCAATTTACAGGATATGCAGGATGATGGTAGCTATGCAAATACCATTCTGTGCACACAATCTAAAAATAAATAAACTTGTTTTAAAGGCCAATTTATTATTGAATACAAGTGAAATGTCAGGCATTTTAAAGATCTTGCTTAAAGTTTCTTAAGAGCCCCAAAATATTGGTTTCTGTTAAATAACCTTGATTTCTGTTGGACTTAGCGACTACCCCGGAAATCCAATTTAAAATTAGTATTAACAGACGAACAACGGGATACATTGGACAAAAAACTTACTATAAGCGAATGCTTCGCGGCCTTAAAAACTTTCCAGAAAAACAAAACACCCGGAAACGACGGACTTACAGTTGAGTTTTACCTCGCATTCTGGCCCCTCGTTGGAAAATGTCTCGTTGAGTGTCTAAATTTCGCGCATCGTCATGGTGAACTTTCCACCTCGCAGAAACAGGCAATGATCACTCTACTTGAGAAGAAAGATATAGATAAAAGACTTTTAAAAAAGTGGCGCCCAATTTCACTAATTAATGTAGACGTTAAAATTGCGTCAAAAGCACTGGCAAAAAGATTGGAACCAATTTTACCCAGTCTCATTCATCATAGCCAAACTGCATTTATAAAAGGAAGATCAATCTTTGACGCGATAAGAACAATTGATGATACTCTAGAATATGCAAAGAGAAATAATAGACCCGGGATTTTGGTAGCAATTGATTTTGAGAAGGCTTTTGACTCTTTAAATAGAAAATTTTTCTTTAAAATTTTGTACAAGTTTAATTTCGGAACCTATTTTAGGCAATGGATTAAGACCCTTTATACAAATTTATCGAGCTGTGTATTAAACAATGGTTTTACTACCAATCTTTTCTGTGTTAATCGTGGAGTCCGACAAGGTGACCCGCTTTCACCTTTACTCTTTATTCTTGCCTTGGAAACACTTACCTGTTATATTCGACAAAATCGTAATATTCATGGATTGACAATTAACAACGAGGAAATAAAACTAACGCTTTTTGCAGATGATATGACGTGTTTCTTAAAAGACAAGCTTTCTTATTTACACCTATTCGTAACTCTTAAGTTCTTTTCGAGGTTCTCTGGGCTTCGTGTAAATGATCAGAAAACAGAATTATTTGCAATCGGACCTTAAAAACTTGTGCGAGAAGAGTTTTATCATAAAGTTTGTACATCAATTAAAATATTAGGCATTTATTTTGATTATCATAAGCCAACAAGAAAAAGTTCCAATTTTAACTCCATTCTGAAATCTATTCAAAAAACCCTTAACATGTGGAAGTGGAGGGGTCTTACATTACTTGGAAGGATTCAGATTGTCAAGACGTTTGCAATTCCTAAATTTATGTATAAAGCCTCTCTAATTTCGATCTCAGATAATCTTATAAAAGATGTAAATAAACTGCTCTATGGTTTTGTTTGGAGAGGAAATGCCAAGATAAAGCGAACTGCACTTATCAACGATATAGAAAATGGTGGCCTAAAGATGCTCGATATTCAATCTATGATTTTATCACAAAGAATTATTACCTTGAAGAGATATATTGAAGAATATAGTAATCCATGGAAAACTATTCTCGACACCTTCTTAGGCGAAGTTGGCGGAAAATTTATTTTGCACTGCAATTTTGACACTCGTAAACTTCCTATCTATCTACCGGATTTCTACAAAGAATGCCTTGAGGCATGGTCCGATTTGAACACAACAAACGTAGTTTCCTATGACGACTGATGATGTTATGAATCAAACAATATGGAACAATAAGCATATTCTTATTGAAAAAAGGTCTTGTTTCATAAAATGTCTGGTCGATAACGGAATCTTAAAAATAGGAGACTTGATATCTAATACTGGCAGATTTCTCGAGACTGAAAAGATTTTGCGTTTACAATTATCTCCTATTCTTTATTTCAAATTAATGGGTGTCATCAATGCCATTCCTAACGAATGGAGACTAATTACCAGACAAAGTCAACAGCATATTTATTCTCCTTCGAGTGATACTATTCAAATCAACATAGATGGCATTAATGTCAATCTATTGAAATTTAATTCTAAAATGATCTACAATGAATTTAAACGTAAAAAGCAAACTGCACCTTCCGCCCAAATAAAATTAGATGATAAATACCCAGAGCTTTCTGTGGAGTGGAAAAAGATTTACTCTCTACCCTTTACTGTTACACTCGAAACAAAAGTCAGAGAATTTCAATACAAATTGTTAAATAACATCGTATTTACGAATGACAAATTATTTAAATTTAAAATGATTGATTCGCCACTCTGCGCCTTTTGTCAAACAGAAGTTGAATCCCTCGAGCACTTATTTTTCCATTGCGATGTGACAAAAATATTCTGGAAGTCGCTCTCTTCTTGGCTAATCAAACAAAAAATAACTACAACTTTCTTAACATAAGAAAACGTCCTCTTCGGAGTGTTTAACGCCATGGATGACTTCCTTATTTTAAATCATCTTATTTTATTAGCTAAATTCTACATCTATAAATGTAAATTAGATATCAAACATCCATCGCTAAATGTCTTCATAGCGAAAATAAGGGCAACTTTCCAGATAGAGCAAAAAATCGCTTCTAATAATGATAAGCTTGACAAACATTACAAAAAATGGAACAAAGTCCTACCCTGTCTGATTTAGTTGATAGGCTTAAGCAAGAGAAAATGTAAATTCTCTTGGCTCTAGTCCTTTTGTGTGTGATTGCGTATGTTGATATTTACTGTATCCGTCTTCTCCCTGTTTTTTTTCTTTTTCTTCTTCGTTATCGTTTTTCCTCTATTTCTTTTTTTTTACCAATCACTTACGCTTTTATGTAAAATTTTCAATACTTATATTGTTGTAAGTCTTAGTCTTTGTTTGTACTCTCTGTAAAACATGTAATAAAAACTAATAAAATACAAAAAAAAAAAATCAGCTTTATTTGATGCGCCACAGTTTTACGAGTTTTTGGCGCTATTTTACGTTTCTCGTTGAGGTAAATTGGTTTGACTAAACTGCTATTCTCTTTACACTTGCATTTGACGAAGATATTATCTCCAAGCAAGAGAATATGAGGTCGGAGCTGCTAGAAAATTCTTGGAGTTGGAAGACGATTTAATTCAATAGCGGAATAGCTGTATGTTTGAAGGTGAACTGAAGCAGATTTGAACACATCGTTTAACGCAGGTCTGTTACCGTCTATTTGACACAGCTAAGGCCTGCGTGTTCCTTTTTTCTCTGTCTATGTGTTGTTTGAATTTATAAGCGTAATAAAGTGTTTCTCATGGTATTTGTAGTGTTGCATTTATTTATCATTGTCGAACAAGCCAGTTATGAACGCAAATGTTCTGTATTCGCCATTTTTACCGCTAACGAGTGACCGTTATTTTTCAAATATCCCGTTAGATCTTAAATCTTAAATCTTAAATTAAGACAAGAAATATCTTGCCGGTATTAAGGTATGTTTGAATGTTAAAATAAGACGAAAATGAATTTTATCTAGGCACTTCGTATTTAAGACGTCATGAAACTCAAGTTAAGGCATAAAAAATCTTAGTATAAGACTACCGCTCTTAAATTAAGATGAACGTTCATCTTTCCAACGCACCTCCTGTTTAAGTAGTTATTGTCTTATTTTAAGACTATTTTTAATCTTAATTAAGATGAAGCGTCTTAAATTAAGTAAAAAATTCCGTCTTATCTAGGCACCAGTCTCTAACATGAAAAAACGTCTTAATTTAAGATTTCAGTTTTTTCGGAGCATGAACAAGTTTGAAAGCAGCGTTAATTGAATTGTGAATTTTTTAATACGACAAGATGCAAAAACCGACACAACTTCAAATTCGCTCATAAATGAAATAGTATAAACAGATTCTCATGCACAACAAAAAAAGACTTCTGCTTGGTGCATACAGTCATTTACGTTTGTTACCTCATGAATGGAGAAGGCTTGTAATTTCTGGAGGGCTAAAATTTCAAATCAGCACAATATATATTGGAAGCGAACACGCCACTCGTTGTAAGCTTACTCCAATACCACCGACATGTAAGTTCATAAATGTTTTGAATTATCGGCGAAGATCGATCTCTCCTTTCAGTCCTTTCCTTTCGGTGTAGCTGTTAGCAGTCTTTTATCCATCACTTAGTGAACTTCACTGGCTCTGAGCTCACTTTTGAGCTCAATGTAAGCTCAATTAACTTTTCAGCCATGGTCAGCTGCGTAGTGTTTCAACTCTTGGTGTTTTCCGATGCAAATCATAATCAAGTCGACAATCATTTCGGATCATCCCGTTAAGCGGTTGTCCTAAATCATTTGGCATGAGGTTTCCATAGTAAATAGAGTGAGAAATATTCACGAAGAACTATATGTTTTCCAGCATGCTCTCTTCGCGTAATTCATTCAGGTTGAATGGTGAACAACGTCCCAACTATTTTGGCACCTTTTCATACAATCGCTTCGTTTAAGTTGCAATGAAATGTCCAGATCATAAGGAAACACGAGAAAAAAAAAACCTGAAGTGATATAGTGTTTTACCAAATTTCTACGACAAACAAGTTAACTCTCAAAAACCCCAAAATGTTTTTGTGTCAATTTTTGCGTGAGAAGAACTCCAAAGCAAGGACAAAGACAAACTCGTCCCCAGGCCTAATCCATGCGTACGTATGTACGCGAGCGACCACCAAATTTTCTTGCCTTGATGGGTTTACCAATTTCTATGGGTATGGTGATATTGCCGAAGTAGACATTGTCATCTATAACCACCAATGTTTCGTCCACGGTTCTTTCACCAGGAAAGGCTATTTAATTCGACGTTATCACTGCATCAGCAAACTCTAGATCAAAAGTTTGAAAGACCCTCGATTTTGAGTTTGTGAAATATCCGCCATGACACAGCACTTCGCTCGCCGTCATTTCCTTCAAACTCATACTAATGTCATTTCTTTCTTCGAAATTTTCCCCTAAATAGTCGAAGCAATATCCTGCAACCTCTTTTAACTCCAAAGTAAAGAATTAAACGAAACTGTAGGTTCCAAACAACGAAAAAAAACGGTTCTGCTCTAAAAATCTTTTCGAAGACCTGCCGAAACGAGGCGCTCGACATTGTGGCCCAATTTTGTTACCGGATGTGACGTAATTTGTTCGACGATGATTCAGATACAAAAAAAAGTGCCACGCGCCGCGGAGTGTTCTCCCCCGCCCCTGCAATAGACCAAACAATTCATTGTTTAATTTCAAAGGCATATATTTTCTCACCTTCTTTTGTTTTCAGTGAACACTCAATAAGTGGACCGAACGTCTTTAAAAACTAAATTCAACCATTCAAAACAATTGAATGTAACAAAAACTTTATTTGCAAAAGCACTTTTTTGTATTCATTTAGTTAAATAAACTCTTTGCTACCTTTCTTTATTATATGGCTACAATAGTACGCGCGCTCTGATTGGCTGATGAGCGGGCAAGATTTTCTTGTAATGACCGGGCATTATGAAAATTTTTCTTGCCTTAGCTTTTTATAACTTTTTAAGGATCAAACACTTGTGAACACAGGTCAGTTTGATTTTTGAAAATTAAAGTGGTTAAACTTGCCCTAGATCTTGGCGTAATGAAGACAAAAATTGCCTCATTGTCAAAGAAACCGTTTCTTCTGGTTTCGATCGCATGACCTCGAATGACCTCTTGCGCACGCAAGGGGATATTGAAAAACGTTTCCCTTTTTTTCAGCGCTAAAAAGGCCATATCATAAATAACTTATTAACCACGTCAGCTCGGTCATTACAGGGAAGCCTCGGTCTGAGATTTCCCTGTAATGGCCTCACTCTCGGTTAATAAGTGGTATGTGGCTAACGGTCATAATTTCACTTTTAAATTACATAGTACATTGAGCGTTGACAAAAAAAACTTTTTTAATCTTATCCATTTATTGTATACTAAAATCGCATTCAAATTATATCACTGCTACTACAATAATACCTTTTGAAGTGATTCCCATAAAAAAGCGGATTACGAATAAACAAACGCTTTGACAACACAACGATAAGTATGCAATCTATTGTTTAGATTTATCACAACTCGAATAATATAATGTAGTGCCTTTCAAATGATTTTCCGCTTTGAATACAAATAAATGTCATGAGTCATGATCATTTCATGACTTTCTGAGCCAAATGCTAGAGCAAGTAGCAGATAAGGTTCGTATGAAAGGAAAAAAACCAAGGCAAATGGTGCTTCCTCACTGCACATGGGACAAGTTTGGGGAGCTATTATCTGAAAACGGAGCAAGGTCCCTTACTCTTGTAATATCTAGAGACATATTGCATGCTGGGAAACATTGCATGCTGAGATAGGATAGGACCACGAGGAAAACATGGCGAATATCTGTTCGAGTGTAAAGAGCTAAGACACAAACAGTTAATAAAGATTGAGTTTATTACACTGGCGACGAGGATTTAAACGAAAAAAGTAACACCACAAGATGACCGAAATCATCGATGCAGCGCTCGCCACAGCACGAAAACCATGCGATCTTTCGAAGTACCTCCAGAAATTTGAAGAGTGGTACGAACACACAAGCCTACTAGCAGACACAATCGGTGTCAAAGACAAAGCCCAGAAACTTATACTCACACTACTCTGGAGAGGAAAAGACTTTCGTAAATTTACGAAGGATGCAGGACTTGCGAACGAAGACACACTCGATGCGGCCATTACCAAGATAAGAGCACACTGCGCGAAGCATGTCAACCTGTCATGGCGGTTTCAAACTGATGCATGCCCAACATGGTATTTACCAAGTCGATAGCAGTATTTGCGAACCTCCCCACTATAGATAACTTCGACTTCCAAGGTCGACGAATCGCCTCGATTCCATCGAATCGACGGAATTTTCAACCCACCTCCCCAGAACTAAACATTACGTGTTTTTTCTTAGTGTCGTGCAAATCGACTTCCGGTATGACGACTCGACAACAAGGTCGACGAATCGTCTCGATTCCATCGAATCGACGGAATTTACAACCCACCTCCCCACTATAGATAACTAAACATTACGCGTTTTCTTAAAGTGACCTGCAAATCGACTTCCGGTATGACGACTCGACAACAAGGTCGAAGAGTTGTCTCGATTCGATCGAATCGACGGAATTTTCAACCCACCTCCCCAGTATAGATAACTACACATTACGCGTTTTTTTTTTAAGTGTCGCGCAAATCGACTTCCGGTATGACAACTCGACAACAAGGTCGACGAGTCGTCACGATTCGATCGAATCGACGAAATTTTCAACCCACCTCCCCAGTATAGAACACTAAACATTACGCGTTTTTTCTAAGTGTCCTGCAAATCGACTTCCGGTATGACGACTCGACAACAAGGTCAACGAATCGTCTCGATTCGATCGAATCGATCGAATCGACGGAATTTTCAACCCACCTGCCCACTATAGATAACTTCACATTACGCGTTTTTTCCTAAGTGTCTTGCAAATCGACTTCCGCAATGACGACTCGACAACAAGGTCGGCGAGTCGTCTCGATTCGATCGGATCGACGGAATTCAACCCACCTCCCCAGTATAGATCACTAAACATTACGCGTTTTTTTCTAAGTGTCGCGCAAATCGACTTCCAGAATGCCGACTCGATCACAAGGTCGACGAGTCGTCTCCATTCGATAAGTATGACCTTTCAACATCGATGAATGGAGTTTACGAAGTGATTTCCAGTTTCTCGAATCGACGGATACCTAACACGAATCGACTCACTTTGGGTGTATTGGACAACCCTCGAAATTCGGCAGCGCAGTATGTATTAAATGCATGGCTTCTTATTCCAAATACATTTATTGCACTTGCTATCTTTCTTCTATTTAGAATCCCTGAAGGACAACTTTATTCTTCCACTTTTGGTTTTATATGCTCCATTTTTGAGTTGCATCGAGTGATGAAATCACCAGAAAGCTTAGTAACCAAGCATGTTTTGAAGGGTGTGCCGGAAGTGACGTTAATATAAGTATAGAAAATAAAACGTGAGTCTTCTGTACAGTGGATTTCTGTACGCTAATTTTTTACCTGAGAGAACTATTTAACAAATAGCATATGCAAACTGTTCTGGCAAGCCGCATTGCAAGACAAGTAAGGATTAAAAATTATTTTTAGCCAAATGCCAATGGTACTGCTCTACTCTGGACGTAATTAGTGATTACAGCAAATCAAAAACTTGAATAGTTCTTTTACGTTGTGGTCGCGCTTTTCATGTTCAGATTCTTATGACAACTCCCAGGGCTAAGCGGCTTGAAAAACAAGTAACTGGGTCTCGCTACTCAAGTTCATCAAGCTCTGCAATTAATACTTTCTCCCCTTCGCCTTTGTATTCTCTTTCGAAATCTTCCTCACTGTCAGTGCCGGAACTTTCTTCAGTTGAAGAAGCATCGATTAACACCTTCCGCCGTTTCGTCGATTCTCTGGCACTGGAATGCTTCCTTTCCCTTTGGTTTGGGCGGCGGGAAGCACCCATTGCCCATAACTGGATGGCAGGAGTGGGATCAAACTCTTCAAGTGGTGGGCCTTCCATTCAGATTCTGATGAAGTTATTAAGAGTGTTCTCGGTGTGCGATGCCCGGAAATCTGTCTTCACACGGTTCATTAGCGAGAATATCCTTTCAACGTTTGCATTAGAGATGGGAATGGAGAGGAGAAGATCGACCAACAGTAGCACCATGTTCCACCTGTCTCTCAGGCTTGAATCGAAGATTCTTTTCAAACACGAAGGTAGTGCGTTCTGGAAGGATCGAGGTACCGTTTGGTGTATGCCACTAGGTCATGCCACTGCTCCAGTAAACTGTTAAGAGCGACATCCAAGCCTGCCTTCAACAATGGTTCACGGAAGTGGTCGAATAGGGCAGACAAATAGTTGTCAGGAAACTCCACATCTTCTTCCCCATCTTCGTTCTTCCTTTCCCATCCTTCGTAGTTCAAGATAGTAGCGGCCATCAGAACAAATTTGTTTTCCGCTGCCTCCATCCTTGTGTGCATGGCTTCCTTGATCTTTCCCAGTAACACGCGCTTTGACACTTTTGCGGACTCCTGAGCATCATTGAAGTTGCGCAGAGCAACGTTCTGATAGAAAACATTTCCATCTCTTTTCTCAACTTTGTCCAGAAATCGCTTGACGGTTGGCAGAGCTTCAAAATTATTTCGTTCCAGACGTGCAATCTGCTTTTTTGCCGTCTCAAGGCGCTGGATGGAAGAAACGGTGTCAATATTGTTGTCTTGGAAAGCGAGGGACAACACCTTCGCCGGGCTAAGAATTTCAACAAACAGACAAGCCAATATAGGAATTCGAGCTTGTTGCCACTTCCTTAGTCAGCCTTTAAATTTTTGGCGATCTGCCGACTTGTAAGACTTGTCTTCTGACATCGTCTGAAGGTGCTGCATGTAAATCCCGTATTTGTCACAGACAAGCTGTAGTGCATTTAGTTTGTGGGCAATCCAGCGGGTTCCTAAAAGAACAAAATTGATGTTTTTAGTCAGTTATTTCAAAAGCAAGGCAGTGACAGCGGTTCTTTTTTCTTTGAATAATACCATTACTAACTAGGTGTTCCAGTTCACCTGATAAGCGTAGTAACATAATAACAATAAAAAACGAGAACTATTATAATTACCACAAGCTCGTTTTGGCCGAACCCCTCCCTCTTCAAATTCAAAGGTCTGACGGTAAATGTCGTGAAGCTCCCGAAGCTGCCTGAGTTTCTTGGGTAATTCTCATAGAGGTAATACAGGCGAAGTAAGACTTCATCTACATCGTCAAAGACGGTACCCTGCAACGCGTCTTTAAGGGAAAGCTCGAGACGATGTGCAACACACCAGACGTAGATGACCCAGGGTTGACGACCTTTAAGGATGCAGATGACACCCTCCTTCCCTCCGCGGTTCACAGAAGCTCCGTCAGCAGCGAAACCAACCAATTTCTTTTCATAAGACTCTTTCATGATGTTAATGGCCTGGAAGCTCTCCTTGATGCAACTTACAATGCCCACTGCACTGCCATGTTTCAAATCTGCCAACCTGTGAAAGTGAAATAAAGTTAAGTTCGTCCAACATTTTGTTCTTCAGTTTATTTAAACAAATTGCTTAGCTTTATACAGCACTTTCATGTTAAAAAAAAAAAAAAAAAAAAAAAACATTCATGTAGATTTCTACATGCGAATGATTTTTAAGCCCCAATGAGGAATATTGCATTTAAAAAAAACTCCTTATGTTGCACTGTTATACCTGTATATTTGAATTGATTTTACCGAAAAGGTGGCAAGCTTTAATATTTTTATCATGACGTCAAAAGTGCAAATTTTCATGATGACCTTCAAAGTAACAATGCAGATGAACTTGAGTACTGTAATTTTAATCACTTCAATTAACTTAAGAGCTGCAAACCTCAATTAGAAAAGGGAAAAGGAATCAATGTCATTGCACAGCCATGAAAACACACTCAGGCTGTACCAAATAGGAATATTAAAATTGAGATACAATCACGTACATTTTGGGTACATTCAACGCGTTACATATTAGAATACTTTCTGTATGTTTCCCTCCTCTAAAACAGACAGGATGATAATAAATTGTAGATTGAACTTTGCAATCCAGAGGTTAGCAGTAACGTAAAATATCGACATGCCGACAAATCCAGACGAACTCTCTTCAGTTTCGTATTTCCATATATTTCTTGACTTTTCTTTATTTTCGATAGAACTCAGAGCCTTTTATTTTAAAGTTACACTACTGTGAATTTTTGTTCAAGTAGAAGGTTGGTCGAACTCTCCAGGTTTTGGGGCTTTTGCTTGCTTTTCGCACTTTGCAACAAAATGGTGGCTAGGTGGAGTAGTCTCGTTGCAGCGATATTATCCGTGATTTTCCCATACATTTCTCTATATACACAAGGTGTCGCATACACCACGTATGTAGAGTCGGCCGCCCGAAGGGCTCTCAAAAACACATCAAAAAGACGACTTTTGAGCTTGGGAAACCTGTGATGTTCCCTGTGTTGTTCTGAAAGCAGTGTGAAAGAAATTGGCAACTGCTTCGTGGTACAAGGATCGATCTTCTCAGTCACCACTCACCAGGCCAGGCGATGGAAAATTTTCTTTCAAGTAACATATATCATCTCTATAAAGGATTTTGGACAACTTATCTGCTATTAGTGAAGACTTTCTACATGTACAGGTACATGTACATGTAAGCTGAAGTCTTTCGTAATTTACGTTAGTTTATTCACGAAGCTTCCTTTGCTTGTTGGATATTGATAGCTACATGTATAAACAATTTTAGATTTTACACCAGCAAATACCATACCTGTTATGCAAGTAAAACCTCTCCCATAACTATATAGCTATGGTGGCGCACCTAAAAATATAACCTGGACTTTCGTCTTAGTCTAGTACAGCTGTTTAGATGGATTTTAAGTTGGATTGTTTATGGCAGTACATCACTTGTAGTGCTTTGAGTTAAAAGGTACATGTAGCTTCGATTGAACTCGTTGAAAGTAAAACACTGCTCTAAAAACAAAGTGGTGAGCAAGAGTAGTTACCAGCTTCATATGTGACACATGCCCTACATACTGCTAGGATCTGCAGTGTCAATAGCATTCCTGTATGATGATAAATAAAGAAAGATGATACATTTTAAGCTTGGTTATGAAATGTGAAAGATGAACTACTCAACATGTTGTGAGCATTGGACAGAGGAAAAAAAATCTGAGTTCCCGATGGAAATCAAACCCATGACCTCCTACGCTCTCAACATGTTGAATATTTAATCTTTCAAATTTCATTACCAAGCTTAAAATGATAACCATCTTTCTTTATTTATCATCACATAGGGCACTATTGACACTGCCAATCCTAGCAGTATGCAGGATGTCACGTATGAACCTAGTAAACGACCTTGCTCACCATGAGTTCTTGTAGCTCGATGGATAGAGTGCCTGACCAGTGTTTGGGAGATCATGGGTTTGATTCCTGTTGGGCACTCGGATTTCTTTCTTTGTCTCAAGCTCGCAACATGTTGGCTCAGAAAAATGTGAGCGAAGCTGTGATTGGCTAAACTATGGAAAGGAATGTGGTTCTGGTTTAAGCAGCTGTTGGTGGGGGAGGGAGCGTTGCGTGACGAGCCCAAACAACGGCTGCGAAGGAGACTAGACAATACTAAGACACATGCAGACATATGCTATGAATCCCGACATTACTAATCAAACCAAATCAAATCGAACTAAATCATGCGATTAGGTTCGATTCAGTTCGGTAATCAAACAGAATCGAACTCTCACAAAAAATTTTGAGAAATCGAACTCAATCGAACATTCGATTAAGTTCGATTCGGTTCGATTGGGTTCAATATGAGGATGGATGTTGGTTGAAAAACTACGGTTGTAAAATTCACGGTCTAATTACATTAGGCTGGAATGGCGGTATGCGAATAACGGGTGTGAATACGAGTGTCACAGTCACCGTTGTGTCACAGTCACCGCTGGGACTCGGTAGGTTGATAAGACCAAATCATAACATGACATAGAAGTACGGTGAAGTAAGATTGATTTTCTATTGTCTGCTGAAATTTGTGTTCTGGAATTTTTTGGCAATTTTACAGACAGTTTATTCTTTCAGTGTATGTTCCATGCCAAAAGTCTATACATAAATACAAATATAACAAGGTAATTAGTCATTTGTAACTGTTACTTAGACAGACTGTTCAATTGCCTGTTTGTATTAGGGTGAATTTGAGATTTGTCTAGTGTGTTCGATTTAGTTTGATTGGGTTCGATTATTTTGGAAATCGAACGCAATTGAACGCTCTCACAAAAATTTATGGGTTCGATTCTGTTCGATTATCGAACTAATCGAACGTTCGATTAAGTTCGATTTAGTTCGATCGAGTTCGAGTACCGAACAGTTCGATTAGTGACGTCGGGTATGAAAACTTATTCACATAAAAATATCAAAGAAATACTAACACAGCAAATAATCAGGTGGTGGACTTAGTGCGGAGATACCAGCAAAATTTGCCCATGATAGGTAATTACTTCTCCTATGCCGATATTCCATGTTCATTTGGTAATTAATACTAAAGGATATCAAAGGCCCTTTGGGCTGTCTCGTGTCTCTTTTCAATATTTTTGTGTAATTTGAGATTTCAGTGTTAAAACGTTAAACCACAAGGTATAGCCTCGTTTTGGTGGTAAGTTTGTTTTCGTTCGATAATTTCATAAAATGACTGTTCTTTTATAATTCCTTTTGATGTATTGATGTCTTGTTTCTTTTGTTTTTGTAAAGTTCTCAGGCTCATAGGCTAGTTTTCTACCAGGTAGTTTTGTTTCGTCTTAAACTCAACCTGACAGTTGCAATTCGCTAAGGGTGCAGAAGATTACAAAGAAGGGGCATTCCAAATTAGGACAAAATAGCTGCCCCCTTTCTTTGTCCGTGATATATGCTAAAGTGTAAGATCAATGTAAGACATTGACTTTGATCAGTAGTAGAGAGTATTCTGGTCTCGAATTTTCACTATTCGTTATCGTCGCTATTTAGGACTATTCGTCACTATTTACAACTATTCGTTAGTGTTTGGAACTATTTGTCACTTTTCGTTACTATTCGTCACTATTCAACTACTATTCGCTACTAGCAGGCTACTAGTCGTCATCATTCACGACTTACGACTCGTATCAGCTCGTGTATATTGGACATGGATGACTTTTCACATACTATTCGCGACTGTTCGGGAGTATTCGTACTATTCGCGACTATGTGCTATTCGATTTTTCCAGACATCTATTTAGATCAAGCCGTCATTCAACACAGGAGAGGGGACTGCTCAGAAGCTTTTTAGTCAGAGAAGCGTGTACTCGACATCAGACTGAGGCTGTCTGGTGAAGAACATCGAAAGACTGCTGACAGCTTCCATAAAGTAGGGGTTACACAACATTCACTGGGCGACTACATCTCCGTTCTTGAGCCCAATAATCATGCACTTGATATCAGACGGAAACTGTTTGCTGAAAACCATTCAGAGACTGCTGACAGCTATCTTTCAGTGGGGGTTACACAACATTCAGTTGGAGACTACAACTCTGCTCTCGAGCCCAAAAAGGGTGCTCTTGAAATCAGACGGAAACTGTTTGGTGAGCATGACTAACAACAACCATGAAGTGAGGGTTACACAACATTCACTAGGAGACTACAACTCTGCTCTTGCCTATGAGAAGTGTTCACTTGATATCACACTGAGACTGTTCGGTAAAAAACATCCAACGACCACTTACAGCTGCCATTCAGCAGGTGTAACACAACATTCACTTGCCGACTACAAATTGTCCGCTCTTAAGCCCAAGAAGCGAGCGCTTTATATCAGATAGAAACTGTTTGGTGAAGGATAGTCAGAGACAGCTGACAGCTACCATTCAGTAGGGGTGTACACATCATTCACTGGGCGACTACATCTGACTGCTCTGGATCCGGATCCAAGCTTGTACTTGATATCAGTCTGAAACTGTTTGGTGAAGAACATTCAGAGATGGCTGAGAGCTATCATTCAGTAGGGGTTACACAACATTCACTGGGCAACTACATCTCCACTCTGAAGTCCAAGAAGCGCGCGTATGATATTAGAATGAAAGTGTTTGGTAAAGAACACTTACAGACTGCTGACAGCTACCATTCAAAAGGGGTTACACAACATTCACTGGGAGACTACATCTCTTGTCTCTAGTCAGACAGGCGTGCATTCGACATCAGAATGAAACTGTTTGGCGACTGAGGACACCCAAAAACGGTCACAGCAATCGTTCAGTATTGTTTATTTTCAGTATTGTTTCTCATTTTTAGCTCATTACCGGGTGAGTATACTGAATCATTACCAAAGTAAGTATATGAAACTTTATTTAAACAGGGTGGGTCATTCAGGTGGAAGACTAGTATCTATAGGTGCGCTGCATGTAAAACTTACATCACATTAAAATTTAAGATTAAAAATAGTACTCCTTATCACAATGCTATTACAAAAAGAGGCTAAAATATACTTTACCAAAAAGCTTTTATAACAGGAAATGTTTCTCTAGGCTGTAAAAAGCTTGTATGTTATCTACGCTTGCATTTTTCGCGCCTCTAAAAAGAAAGGTGTTTTTAGAAGATTTACCATTTCCGGGGATGGGGAAAGCAGAGACCGGGGAACATTTTGCTGGGAAAATTTTAAGTCTTCTTTTTTCATATGCAAGAAATAAAAATGGCGAACATGCAGGAAAGCGAAATGATAAAGCACTCGGGAAAACAAAATGACAAACCAAGTGGGGAGACAAAATTACAAAACAGGCGGGAAAACAAAATAACAGAACAAAATATTATTTATGAATTTTTACCAAAAAAGAACGTCCTCTCTATTTCTGACGCAAAAGAACGCAAGAGGAATTGAGCGTTACTCCAAGCATTCGTCCCCCACCTTCTGCGCCGACCGTTAAATTGCGCTGTTTTCCATTTCTTTTGTGATTTATTGCCCGCTTTCTACGATCCAAGAACAATGTCAGAAAATAGAGTATTTCACACATGTTTCTTGCGACAAAAACGCTGAAAATGGAAATACCGGTATGTTTGTAACGAAATAGCATTCCCAAGGTAAGTTACAGGTAAACACACCGCGGGAACACGTTACGAGGTGTTTGCCGTCACACACTTAACATTTAACACTTTACCAAGGTCATTAATCTTTCATACTGTTTTCGGTGCGAAGTGCGAAAATGGATAATTCGAGGTGCTCGTTAGCAGCATCTCGCTTTTATTATTTATACTGTTTCGACAGTCCTCTACTGCTTTGTTATGTCAGTGTTTCAGACACCGAAGAATTATAAGGCGAAGACTCCGTTTATATAAATCTCCTTGTTGGATGTTTCTAGGCCTAGAGATTAAATCGAAATACATAAAAGAAAATGCACTACAGATCCTCCTTGACTTGTGTTGTATTTAAACGCCAAATTTCCAAAAAAAGTAGCTTATACTTACAAATCACACTGAAATCAGCAAACAATCCAGCCATGATTCTAAGAAAGACCGCGTTTTTGCTGCCTCTAGTTGAACACGCAAAGTTGACCTCCAGAAATATAAACCATATTTAATTTCAAGTTTCTCTGTTTATTTTATTTGCTTATCTTTGAGGTTTGCCTCGCGCGATCGGTCATTTTATCTTGGGGTATTTACCTCGGTAACTTTCATGCGCGATTCTTTTGTTCTTTTTGATGTATCCATGGAAATGCACCGCGGTAAATTTACCTTGGGAAATGTTGGTCACACACGATCTGTGAGTTTTCCGAGGTAAGGAGCCCATTTACCACGGTAAAAGGACGATGTGTAACCGTAACTGTATAAGTTTGACACACTACACTTGACACTAAGCTATTCCGTACTGGAAACCCTACACTGCTACACAGATCAAGTAATTTGTTCCAGTCAACTCTTGTTAATTACATTTTATGCAGTCACGAAAAACCTTTCGGTAACGATTCTCGCATCGCGACCGCATAAAAACAAAATCTATAATCAGAGGGCTAGTTTCGTGGTCTGTATGTTTTTTTTTTTTCACTACTAAAATAAAAGTTGACTAAAAATCTAACATTTCGCAATGATTGGAAGTAAAATCATAAAACGCATGGGTCTATTTGGAGAGGGAGGTTTTTTTAAATAAAAGTTAATAAAATAGTTAGGTGCCATTTTCACGGCAAAGCCACTGCCGGGCTACTTTTCACACGCGAACAGAAATCAAGTTATCGCCGCGTAGAACACAAAGCAAACTACTTCCCGGCAGTTAGAAAGGACTAATACAAAGTATAAACGAAAGGGATAAATTGTATTTGGCGAGTTCTATTAGATTCGGTAGACAGAAATTTCTTTTAAAAGGTGTAAACAACTGAGACCGTTTGACCTTGTATCGTTTGTCGGATGTCGGATGCTACGCTACTTGCGCACTATCAAAGCAACTTCAGGAAATTGGATGTCAATCAAATGCGTTTTCGATGAGGTATCAGAACACGCAAAACTTGTACGGCACGCACATTTCTTTCGAGCTTTCTGTAAAAAGAAAATTCACACAATCACAAATCACGCATTTTGTTCCTTAAGCGATAACTTATTAAATCGACGGTTTGAAAGAATAGCAAATCCAGATCAGCCAATCAATGGCGGTCAACATTGGACATTTCCATCGACAAGCGCCACATTTTATCGTCCAGCTACAACTAATGGCGACTTCTAAGCACGCCATCGCCTCAGTCTTCAGTTGCAAGTAATGTCGAAGTACTTGCTACGGCAAACACAAAAACGAAAAAACCTCGCGTTAAGTCTGCTGACTGGACTGAGGAAGAAACGCACGAACTTCTTGAAGCGTAGGCGCCAAAATTCAGTAAGCTGTGGGGAGTTTCACAAAGAGAAAAAATCAAACTCTGGAACGATATCTATTCTTTGTATAAAGAAAGGTGTCCAGAAAGCCAGAGAATGCTACAGCAGGTGAAGAAACGGCAGCAGAATCTAAAGTACGGGTTCAAGCAGTTAAAGTAGCGATCTCGCTCGACTGTAGAAGCTGGAATTCAGGAAATTATAGAAGGCTTCCCCTATTTCGACATCTTTGTTGAGGTGCCGGTGGTGGGACATCGATCCATCTAAAACGGCAATCAAATGAGTCACTACCTTTACCTCAGAGCCGAGTGTAAACGAGGCTTCGCAAATCGAAAGTGTAAGTGTTTCTCTCCATGAATCAGAACTGCCTGAGAAAAGAAAGGCGAGAAAGTACGACTCCAGACTGGCAGAGTTCCTGGAGTTCTTTTATTGAAATGTGTGAAAACAAAGGAGTATGGAACAGGACAACGCAAGATTTGAACGATCGGCTGAAATGTTCCGTGACGCCAAGAGCAGGCAAATGGAACAAACAAACGCCATGCTTGCTGGCTTAAAAGACATTTTTAAAGATTTAGCATCAAAATAATTGTCTTTATCTAATCGTTTATTTTCTGTTATTGGATCGTTGTTATCCGTGCCATAGGTCACCCATTCAAAACAAATGTTGTGCAAGTGCAATACTCACGTAGCAAACACAGTCTTCTTTAGGGTCTCGTTTTTCTGTTCAACCTTTTTCAACGCAATTCTCCAACGAGCTTTCAACATGCCAAATGCTCGTTCCACTACAGATCGTAGCGTACCGAACTTTAAGTTAAACTTTCTCTGCTCCTGAGTCAGGCGTGTTCTGTCCGGGTAGGGTTTCACTAGCCAGTTCGTTAAGTACTGTCGCCAGCTAAAAGGGCCTTATTTCTGTTCCATTTAGATGTTGGACAGCTAAGAATTTGCTCGTTCGCTGCAAGTTCTGCGTGCATTGCATGTCGTTTATTTACAGATAACGTCAACACTTTATATCATCGTGCGAGTGCAAAGAATTTGTTGCGCTTGATAGACGAATCAGAAGAACCGTACAAGACTGTGAACTTACTACAGCAATAAACGTAAAAGAAACGAAATAAATTTTAAGAACAGTAAAGCGTGCCTGTATCTCACATAATAAGCCCTTTACAATAAATACTCCTAACCTACAGTTTGTTAAACCAGCGCGATGCGACCTCTTTGTTAAAGAAACATTATTTGTTCTTTGATATGAAATTCCGGCGGCCTCACAAAGCAAATCTTGACATGGCGGGAAAAATATTGATATGGCGGGAAAATTTCGCGGCCTCACAAAGCAAACACGCATGGAATGCACCTTGGAATGCACCTTCTCCCCCTCGCATATTCTCGTGTCGTCATGACAACGTCATGACGACACGAGACAAAAATGATTTTAAAATTATGTAATTGAAGAGACAAATGCCTCATTTCTCAAGGAGTAAAAGGAAGCTGGCAAAGAATGGGCAACAAGGCACTACAAATCACAATTCATTAAAAATCGCATAATTAGACAAAATCGCGCAATGTGAGCAAAATATATCTAGAATAAATTCTCGCCTTCTCTTGGTCTTTCGCAGGTGAAAGCAAGCGGGTGATTTACCTGTAAAACCCTGATGCTGCCAACTTCCTTTTACAGTTTCAAGTCAGCGAGGGAAACGGTCGCATGAATGAATCTGCTTTCTTGTATTCCACTGAAGTTTACAAAGTAAAATTACTCGATTCAGACTGAAAGCCCCTCCATGAAGTCAAAATACGAGTGTCATGGAGTCGTCTGTCTGTGGTGTTAACAACGTGACACGTGCGCCTGCATTATTACGGACAGCAGATTCTTCTAACATGTCATGTAATGTCTCTCAAAAGACTGATTAAAATCAACCTGGTTCCCAGGCCCTCTCTCCTTTTCCTCCCTTGGAGAGAGGGCCCACAAGGTTGAGTGAAATTAATCAAACGTATTCTAATGCAGATATTTATTGTTCCTTTATGCTCTAACTATTTAGTTCAACAACAAAAAGGTGATTTTTCTCTTCTAAAACCTAGAAAAGCAAAGTCAAATCAGCTTAAAAAGAAAATGCATAATTTACCGCATGATAGGCAGGCTACCTTGACATGGGCCCTATCCACCCCTCGTGCATGCGCGTGAACCAGTTGATATACATAATAGCCCAGCCCCTTTTTGCTGCATGTTTTACTTTTTTCCGCACCCTATCATCAGCGCGGACCGATATACTTCAAGATCATCCGGGAGTTTATGTACAGCCGGACTGCTGGCTGATAATGCTGTAGGTGGAATTATTTCCTTTTCATTGATTTTGTGTTTGTTTGTTTCTCTCTCTAATTTGCTGCTGTTGAAAATTGTATCATCACATAAATTCAGAATTAAATAAAATGTAAAAATAAAACTGGGGAGCTCCGCTTTTAGGCTTGGCTAAATCTATTTAATAACTACAGTGTATATTAGAGCAATGAAACTGTTAACAAGCATCTTTGGCTGCATATGGCTTGGATGGAAATGGATTGCAACTTGAAAAATTAATGTAGTGATTTTTATTGACTGTCTGGCTTTGAAATAGAATTTTAGTAGGTGGCTGCCCTCGTGTGCTACCCACAATAGACCAATAATTTATACATGTAAGAAGCTGAAAACACCTCACATTTATAGGGAGCTGCACTATTTTTAGCCGGCGACTCATGACAGAATACCTGCCAGAACTCCTGTGGGTACCAGGTCTTATTGAAAGCCCTGTTACTATTTTCTTAACTTATTTTTCTTTCTTATGTGATAGGTGCTACATGTACATGCTGATGAAAGTTTACAAGAAAGTTAACCAACACTATCATGGACCTTCTGCAATAACAAGGGCAATCAATTGTTGATTAATATACTCTAACTACTGCAGTACCAGTAATCTGCTGCATAATAACTTTACAAAATTAGGCTTAGGTATGAATGGCAAATTACATGTACACCTGTATATTGAAAAATAGGATCAAGTTAATGTTTGTTAACGTTGCATCAATTAACATTAGAGGGAACTTCTGTTTAATTTTAAAACTGAAGTCAATTTTTGTTTCAAGTCAAAATAATATAAAATAATTAGCTCTTACTAATCGAGCAGGAGGTCTGCATAGGAGAATCTTGACCGAGGTTGTGAATACAGACCGAATAAAGTGAGGTCTGTACTCATGACCGAGGTAAAGTGAGTAAGATACCTTGTACTGAGGAAGATGCCTAGTTTTTTAACACTTAAAAAAAAAATAGCAATGTAGCATGACCACAGTATACTTTTACACGCTGGAAGTCAAATTGTCTGGCCCATTATGTGAAGAAATAAGGGGAAATATATAAAGTACATGTACATGTAAAACTGAGGTCCTTTTATTAAGCGTTTGTTTAATTTATAGTTTAAGTTCAATGGATTTGTAGCTGTTGTCATTTTTTCTTGAATTGGTATTTAAGTTTAGTTCAAGTGTACAAGGAACATTGGACAGTATCAGCTGTGCCTCAATGCAAATCGTCATAAGTTTTGTCTATAAAGAAATTAAATCTGCAATACAATACGGTACATTATATTGTCAGTTTCTTGTGAAAAAATGTTCTAGCTTCCTATTGGTAATGGAGGCACATTTCATAAGCTGGTTTAGTGGCCATGGCTGCTGTCTGCCCTGGGAGTTTGCAAGGATTTTTGTTACTCAGTGAATAAACAACTAGAATTTTTACTTTCAGACGGAAAACATAATTTAACCTCACTTGTAGATAGGATAAAGACAAGTTTGTTATTTAGTCCTGGTAACTCATATTTCTCTTGCAATAAACAAGTTATGGACTACAACTTGTGACTTGTTTGTTTCTGTGTTCTTTATAGCAATACTTTGGGATCGATGTTCCACATATTGGGAAATAAGAGAATTTAAAACAAATTGTTACGTGAAAAAGCAAATCTGGGGAAGATTAAGTACAGAACATGCGTTTTGCGTGTAGTCTCTTAGATATAATGACAAAAACGGAATCAATTTTCCTTTCCTTTACGGCAATTACGGGGCTATTATTTCCGTAAAGCAAAGAAAACCTGGCTATCTCAGTGCCCGTAAAGCAGGTATAAAGGGCTCCTATTCAGTGCTTTACAGGGCTTTTCGACATCAGTAAAGTACAGCTTTTTGCAACTTTATTACGAAGTAAAGTTGCGCAAGTGAAGCTCCTTACGGAGATTTATGGCGCACCGTAAAGATGCTTAAAGTTCAACTTTACGTCTGGGTAAAGGTGCGTAAAGTTCCGTCAGACGAGCTTTATGGCAGCTTTACGGTGGCTTCACGGAATAGTAAAGTTGCCATTTCGTGCTGTATGCACTGCTAGGTGTAAGGTAATATGGGGTTTCAACAAGTAAAAAACGCTATTTTTAAAAGCTTGCAACGATCAAAAATTTAAAATTGAGAGAAATCCAGAGAACGCATCGAATGCAAAACCGCACCCCTTAAACTACGATACAATTTTATTTGACCAAACGCCCTTAAGTCAACACCATATTTCGAATAAATACCCTTCGAGAAGTTCCACAAGCTTCGGTGCTTCCAGAAATAAGCGTGGGGTAGCGAGGGAATGGCTACTCCTGAATACTTGTTCAGTAGTGTTACTTGGCTGTTAAACTCCGGGGCCTTATCCCTAAAAATTGTCTGGCAAACCACAATTCGTTGAACTCGGTAACGAAAATGCAACCTTGCGTGAGATCCTCCAGGGATGAACCCACAGTTGTGGGATCCAAATGAGACAAGTCATTTATCCCATGTTCTAATATCACAATATGGGGCTTGAAGGACTCTACGACATGTAAATCGAAGGCAAGAACCATCGCTATTGTCCCCCCTCCTCTGCCGTGCCACTTCACATGCAACGGCTCTGTTAGGCCGAGCGAAAGAGTAATCGCTGGGTTAGACGTAGAATCTATGAAGCTGTACAGCCGGTGAACGTAAGAATGACCAAGAATAGGAACCCTTGGGTCAGCCATATTCTAAAATTAAAAAGAATTCGAGGATAGGTTGTTTGCCAGGTGGGACGTCATAAAGGAATATGCCTAAGGGTAGAAAAACAAATTAAGGTTACTTGTCTGAAATGAAGTAAAACCGGGTTGCTGCAGTTGACAAGGTCGTAAAATTATTTCAAGTGTACTCCTCGAAGGCTACGAGGCAATGAGGACGAACCTAAGTTCACCAAGATCAAACTCGATAATTGATGAACGAATATTTTCCGAATTCCAGCCTTCAGAACAGCCACATGGTAATTAAGATAAAGATTATTAACTGCGCCAGCCTCTGCATAAATAACATTATGGAGGTGTCCATAATGTCGTGTTTTTTTTTTTTTTTTCGATATTTTGAAGCATTAGGAAGATTTCACTCGCGTGACACTGCCCAAAAATGGTTGCGAAGGGATTTGCAGTTATTTATGACGAGCGATTCTCCCTTTTTAACACGGCCAGCATGTCTATAACTCAAGTCTCTTGAAAACGTCATGGCAATTCGTAAAAGTTGATGTTACTAGTTATAGCTTGTATCAAATAGGCGAATTAAATCGTGCCATGGTCCGGCTCTATTTGAAGGAACGGAAAGCGTGACGAAAGGCCAAGAAAGCAATGGCAAAAGCGTGGGCTTTTACAAACTAGTTCCCAGAGCCTGCGTCCCCTTGACCAACCTCGTTGCAGGTTTATCTCTATATCTCCAGAGAAAGGACCCTGGTTGCGGCTGGTAACGTGCCTGCTAGATTTTAGCAGATTCCAGAGAAACAACAACTCTACAAATATTTTTACAGCATCCGTCCCGGCAGATTTGAGGTCATGCAGGCTGTGGACAGTTGGGGACAGGACACGGTCAAAAAACCTTTTTTCACTGGCAAATCGACCACTGCTGAAGGCCGCAGAAGATATATTTGGTCAAACTTTGATACAAAATAAGTATATAGATTTAAGCAAGCCTAAAAGCGGAGCCCCTCATTGTTTAATTAGTTGCTCGAGTTTACAATATTTCTTAACAACTGGCCACAGTTTTTATAAGCGTATACGCTTGCCCATATAAGTGCAAGAAAAAAATTAAGCTGAATATCTTATGGAAGAATAAATTTGCTCACAAGAAAATGAATTATCTCGAGGCACAACAAAATAAACTCACGGCAATAGAAATTTTGTTTGAGGCACATACCTCACGTTTCTGGCCTGTACTGAACTGGCTGTCATTAATAAAACTTTTCTCCTTTAATATCTTGCCGTGTGCTTGATGAAGGCGAAGACATTTGTTTTGATTTGTTTCACAACAGACCGGCGTATGTCCCGGGTGTAAGTTAATTTTAGTGAAGTCTTTCTGTTTTCCATCGCTTCGAAAAACTACACCTGTGTAAACTGTACGAGTTTCTTTTAGAAAAATTAACGGCTTAAACTGAAGCCAGAATAGTTATTAGTACGGTGGCCCACAACTCATACAGCAACAGCGAATCTCACCGAAAAACAAATTAAACTCACTGCACACAAAAACAAAGCACATTTCAAAATAAAAACAAAACTTATGGCAAAACAGACTCTCCTCGCGGCTAAAAAAGAAATCAGTGAACTCACAGCACAACAAAGACACTCATGGCAAAATTTAACTCATGACAAAGCAAACACAATCAAGTCATGGCAAAACCAAAACGAACACACGGCACAACAACGAAACTCACAGCGAAATAAAATCAACTCACGGCATGAAATGACAAACTCAAGTCAAGAGGGGGACATTGGGGTTTGCGGTATTGGCCAATTTTTCATGCGGTATTTCGGTAATTTTAATCTTGAATTGCGGTATTGCGGTATTCTCGAAACCTGCAGGACGCGTTTTCTTGGCGTTTTGGTCGACGATAGTTGGTATAAAAAACGTAGCCTTCACATTTTCCGACCATTTTTAGCCGTTTCTGGTCGTTTCGGAAGCAACCTGAAACAGCCTTATTTTATCGCACATTTTTTTAAATGAACAATTTGACTGTTTTAACGACCAGTTTAAAGCCTTGTCATTGTTTCCTCGGCCCCACCCCTCGTTATTGTCTCTAATTTTACCCTCGCGTCAACGAATTCGCCAGGTATACAGGCTTACTATGAAATTGCGGTATTTTCCGTTTTTTTTTTGTTTTTTTTTTGGCGGTATTGCGGTATTTGCCGATTTTTTTTTGCGGTAACGCGATGTTTAGCAACCCCCAATGCCCCCCTCAGTCAAGTCAAGACAATGTCAACTCGCGGCCAAACAATATGAGCACAACAAAGATTGAAAGGAACTCACAGGCAAAAAAGACTCAACTCAAGGTAAAACAAACTCATTGACTTGCTATCCCTCACGGACAACAATCGAGGCAAAACCCTGTTGGAAGCGCTGCCACCATTTTTTTCTTTTAGAAAGAAACTCTCCAAGCAAATAACCTGTTTAACCTTCAGGATTATGCTGTCAATTAGCCAGTCGAAAGGAGCGTGGATTGAACACATCTTATAAATTCATGCGCCATTTTGAAAAACCCGCTCTAGGTTTATCCCTCAGTCCCCTTAATAGTATTTGTTGTACCGTCGACAAAATTTTGTTTGGTTCCTCATCCAGATTATGTGACCGGCCGCGACCAGAGTCTCTTTCCTCGACAACAAGGAAGGAAAAGGAGAGAGAGCCCGGGTTCGAGGTTGCCGCTTGACCAGCGGTCGAAAAACGCAACGGCCCTGGGCAGGAGGGAGCGGTAAACTCGTCAGCTCGGCTGTCCGGAGGTCTTGGGCAATCGTGACGTCACGACCATCGAAGTGTGGAAACGCAAAAAAATTTTCGAAAATGGCGGCGAAGCGAATGTAGGATAAAACTGGTTCAAGCCGTTTTTCTACTCTTTCCAGCTTCAAATGGTGCTGTGTTTCGGTCGACACATGAAGCTGTTTTCGTTCTCTCATTAGAGGTAAGTGGATATTAATTTCTACCGTTAAATAATGCAAAACTGCATTTCAAAGTATTTCGGTCGAAGCCTTGCTAGTGAAAATTCTGGGGGTAAATCCTAGTTATTCGCCCCCCCGGGGGGGGAGGGGGGTACTCCCATATATGGGCTATATAGGTATGTGCAGCGGGATAGGGTATGGTTTTTGAGGTTCTCGGTCCTTAAATAGGGTATCATTTTTGCTCCTTTTGGCATTGTTTTCCCGGTGTTATCCTTAGATGGGGTACCTAAATTCTATCAGCTAACATAAATGCCGAACTAAACGTAACAAAAAAAAAAATAGTAGCAAAGCGATTTTGTAAAGATTTCTGTTTTGCCTTGTGCAGTTAGCCGTTATTTGGATCGTCACCCAACGCTTCTCCTCTCCTTGAATAGAGTGTCATTTTTTGGGTTTGGGCCTTAAAAAGGGTATCAATTTTCGTTTTCTTTATCCTTAAATAGGGTCAGGGTTTAAGAACCTTCGCGGCACACCCCTATCCGAAATTTATGGGAGTACCCCCCCCCCCCTCCCCCCCGGGTTATTCGCGCGGCAAAATTCCTTTTTTTCTGTGATCGGTAACGTGAAAAAATGTGAAACTTGGCTTCAGAAAAGGTTATACACACAATAAAACACTGTACTTAAAGATAGCTCCGTAGAATCAACAGTAAAAATGATCAGTCCATTTGAAGGCCGATCTTTGATCGTCTTGAACTTCTGCTCAAACTGTTGTGTTGTGGCAACTGACAAAAAACAATAATATTATCACATATATGATTAAATAAGGGGGTCACAGGCTCTTCATGTTTACTTGGAATTATTCACATTTTGTTAATAAGCCTCTGAATTACTTATTTAGACTGTTGTGCTAAGTTTGCAAATTCCTTGTGACTGATAAATAACTCTATCATTAACATCATTTTAGTAACTGCCTCAGTAAATATGATTTTCTTGAATTGTATTACGGGCAGGGTCCCATTATATGGCCCTGGGTTGAAACTAATTTGGATTGGATTGCTGCTAAGTGTGGAAATATCACATTAAACCTCAGTTAAGGATTGTGTTTGCAATTTTAGTTTTTTTATTATAGCAAAATAAATTCACCTGAATGCTAAAATATCATATGGTTACTAAATAAAACACTTTAAAATCCATCAAATATTTTTTTGCGCATGTGATTGGTTGAAACGCATCACACGATGGACCCAAAACTGCGCTCTCGGAAAATTGTTTGTTTCTCGGAACAGATAATGTCCGCGGAAAAATATCCGTGCATATTTTCGCGCCAAATGGAGGCTATTGTTTAATATATATTCATTCATTTGCATGGATGACTTTCTGAATTTTCGGCTCTCTTGTTTGTCCTGTTTGTCTGCTCAGGCATTCAGGTGCTTATGCACCGGTCTGGCTGTTCATTCTTCCGTTCATTTAGTTTGCCGTTGGTGCAGATTGCATCTGTTATTCAGACAAGCATGAATAATAATGACTTCATTTTCCTACTCAATTAAACCCTCTTGTATATACATCGTCAGTCAGTTGTGTGAATGAATTAATTTCTACATTCTCAACTTGTCTGCTCAGTCTGTTTGTTCAGAGCTTCATGCATCTGGGACTGTTTGAGTGGTTACCTGAGTGATAAGCTCCAAAAAATTACAGAATCGTGCTGCCAGAGTTATTATGTAATCACCCTTTGATACGAGCCCAAACTACCTCCTGTCCACCCACAACTGGGAGAGGCTATTTCTTCAACGAAAGAAACAGAAAACGTTGATGATGTTTAAAACCATGAATGGAATTGCCCCAGACTATCTTCAAAGTCTTTTCTCTCACTATCACTCCGTTTATAACTTGAGAGACTCTGAGGGAAAACTGACTCTACCCAAACCGAGCACCAATTATTTGAAATGAAGCTCTTACAGTGGGGCTATGTATGTTGTGACATAACTTGCCCAAATGCCTAAAAAAAATGCTGTATCTGTTAATAATAATTTTTAGCAAATTATTAAGAATGTAGCTGATATATTGGATTCCCACATGGCAATCATGTAAAGCAGTTTGTAATTAGCCTAGGGGGTGGGGGGGGGGGGGGGGGGGGTACTCGGGATTTCAAGTGACAGGGATGATCGAATGGGAGCAAAAATCAAGACCCAAAAAAATCCCTAGGGCTTCCAACAAAACCCAAAAAAAATCCCTGGACCAAAAATTTACCCCAAAAATATCCCATGCTGAATGTCATTAGAAATTGCATATTTGTGTTTGTTTATTCATCATATCATCTGAATAATATTTCCCTCATCTGGTTTAACAACACTAGAGACATCCAAGAAGACTAAGCCTAGGTTTTTTTTACCTAAGCTTGATTAACTGATGATTTTCCTCCGTGTTTAAATAAAGTTTACATTGCATTATATTAAGACAAATTTACATTGCATTAATTTACATCATGAGACCTTCAACTATATTATGCAATAATTCTAACCTTCTTCTGCTCCTCGTACAGGACAAGGTGTGTGTTGGGGAACATTCCTATAATGTGCTTTCATCACAGATAAAAAGCAAGGGAAAATCAACTGGCAAGCACCTTACCCTGATATGTTTCTTATCAGCCTCAACATCATCATCATCATCATCTAGTACATCAACAATGTACTGGAAAAGTTCAGATAATTTGACTTTACATATTTGATATGTTTGTCAATTATGTCTTATGGAGTAAAGTTTCTGGTTTTACAAATTCAAGGCTAGATCACAGGTATAGCAACCTGACCAAGATAATTTCTCCCATTTGTTCTGTAACTGCCCGGGGGGGGGGGGGGGGGGTACTCCCATGTATGTGCCGCGGGATAGGGTATGTTTTTTGAGGTTCTTGGTCCTTAAATAGGATATCACTTTTGTTCCTTGTGGCATTGTGTTCCTGGTGTGATCCTTGGATAGGGTAGCTAAATTCTATCAGCTCAAATAAACGCCCAGCTAAACGAAAAAAGATGGTCTGTTAAAACTGAACTATCCGTCAGTAAGTATTAACAAAGCGATTTTGAAAGATTTGAGCTTTGCCGTGCGCGGTTTAGCCGTTATTTGAGTCGTCACGCAATGCTTCTCCTCCCCTTGAATAGGGTGTCACTTTTCGGGTTTGGGCCTTAGAAAGGGTATTGATTTTCGTTTCTTTATCCTTAGATAGGGTCAGGGTTTGAGAACGTTCGCGGCACACCCCTATCCAAAATTTAGGGGAGTACCCCCCGGTGTAACTGATGGCTGCTCAAACAATCTAAAGACATCTACCAGGGGATCACTCCCTTCCAAGATCTGTTGTTGAATATTTGAATATATTATTACTATCTGTGAAATTCATGGATTATTGCATTTTTCTAATAAAAAAAATGTGCCAAAATTTGGAACACTTTTTAACTTTGCCTAAGTGGCCCTTGCTTGTAAAACCGTTCTGAATTTGCAAAGTTTCTGCCATTTTCCTCCCTGGCTTGTTTTCCCTTCAATGAAAAAATTATTTAATTATCATGTTTGTG
>CAVNZF010000003.1:0-203583 GCA_963693305.1 Meandrina meandrites | reverse complement strand
GTTAGGGTTTGTGTTTGGGTTGGGGTTAGGCTTGGGGTTAGGGTTAGGCCCAGTTTAACCCCAAGCCTTTTTCAAAAGTCCTCAGCCTGCATCAATGCCATGCCAGTGGTCAAGCGCAAGAGGCTTTTGGCCGCCCGCCGCAAGCTCTCAGTTGCCAGAAAACGTATTCCGTTGTTGGTAGTGTTAGGGTTTGTGTTTGGGTTGGGGTTAGGCTTGGGGTTAGGGTTAGGCCCAGTTTAACCCCAAGCCTTTTTCAAAAGTCCTCAGCCTGCATCAATGCCATGCCAGTGGTCAAGCGCAAGAGGCTTTTGGCCGCCCGCCGCAAGCTCTCAGTTGCCAGAAAACGTATTCCGTTGTTGGTAGTGTTAGGGTTTGTGTTTGGGTTGGGGTTAGGCTTGGGGTTAGGGTTAGGCCCAGTTTAACCCCAAGCCTTTTTCAAAAGTCCTCAGCCTGCATCAATGCCATGCCAGTGGTCAAGCGCAAGAGGCTTTTGGCCGCCCGCCGCAAGCTCTCAGTTGCCAGAAAACGTATTCCGTTGTTGGTAGTGTTAGGGTTTGTGTTTGGGTTGGGGTTAGGCTTGGGGTTAGGGTTAGGCCCAGTTTAACCCCAAGCCTTTTTCAAAAGTCCTCAGCCTGCATCAATGCCATGCCAGTGGTCAAGCGCAAGAGGCTTTTGGCCGCCCGCCGCAAGCTCTCAGTTGCCAGAAAACGTATTCCGTTGTTGGTAGTGTTAGGGTTTGTGTTTGGGTTGGGGTTAGGCTTGGGGTTAGGGTTAGGCCCAGTTTAACCCCAAGCCTTTTTCAAAAGTCCTCAGCCTGCATCAATGCCATGCCAGTGGTCAAGCGCAAGAGGCTTTTGGCCGCCCGCCGCAAGCTCTCAGTTGCCAGAAAACGTATTCCGTTGTTGGTAGTGTTAGGGTTTGTGTTTGGGTTGGGGTTAGGCTTGGGGTTAGGGTTAGGCCCAGTTTAACCCCAAGCCTTTTTCAAAAGTCCTCAGCCTGCATCAATGCCATGCCAGTGGTCAAGCGCAAGAGGCTTTTGGCCGCCCGCCGCAAGCTCTCAGTTGCCAGAAAACGTATTCCGTTGTTGGTAGTGTTAGGGTTTGTGTTTGGGTTGGGGTTAGGCTTGGGGTTAGGGTTAGGCCCAGTTTAACCCCAAGCCTTTTTCAAAAGTCCTCAGCCTGCATCAATGCCATGCCAGTGGTCAAGCGCAAGAGGCTTTTGGCCGCCCGCCGCAAGCTCTCAGTTGCCAGAAAACGTATTCCGTTGTTGGTAGTGTTAGGGTTTGTGTTTGGGTTGGGGTTAGGCTTGGGGTTAGGGTTAGGCCCAGTTTAACCCCAAGCCTTTTTCAAAAGTCCTCAGCCTGCATCAATGCCATGCCAGTGGTCAAGCGCAAGAGGCTTTTGGCCGCCCGCCGCAAGCTCTCAGTTGCCAGAAAACGTATTCCGTTGTTGGTAGTGTTAGGGTTTGTGTTTGGGTTGGGGTTAGGCTTGGGGTTAGGGTTAGGCCCAGTTTAACCCCAAGCCTTTTTCAAAAGTCCTCAGCCTGCATCAATGCCATGCCAGTGGTCAAGCGCAAGAGGCTTTTGGCCGCCCGCCGCAAGCTCTCAGTTGCCAGAAAACGTATTCCGTTGTTGGTAGTGTTAGGGTTTGTGTTTGGGTTGGGGTTAGGCTTGGGGTTAGGGTTAGGCCCAGTTTAACCCCAAGCCTTTTTCAAAAGTCCTCAGCCTGCATCAATGCCATGCCAGTGGTCAAGCGCAAGAGGCTTTTGGCCGCCCGCCGCAAGCTCTCAGTTGCCAGAAAACGTATTCCGTTGTTGGTAGTGTTAGGGTTTGTGTTTGGGTTGGGGTTAGGCTTGGGGTTAGGGTTAGGCCCAGTTTAACCCCAAGCCTTTTTCAAAAGTCCTCAGCCTGCATCAATGCCATGCCAGTGGTCAAGCGCAAGAGGCTTTTGGCCGCCCGCCGCAAGCTCTCAGTTGCCAGAAAACGTATTCCGTTGTTGGTAGTGTTAGGGTTTGTGTTTGGGTTGGGGTTAGGCTTGGGGTTAGGGTTAGGCCCAGTTTAACCCCAAGCCTTTTTCAAAAGTCCTCAGCCTGCATCAATGCCATGCCAGTGGTCAAGCGCAAGAGGCTTTTGGCCGCCCGCCGCAAGCTCTCAGTTGCCAGAAAACGTATTCCGTTGTTGGTAGTGTTAGGGTTTGTGTTTGGGTTGGGGTTAGGCTTGGGGTTAGGGTTAGGCCCAGTTTAACCCCAAGCCTTTTTCAAAAGTCCTCAGCCTGCATCAATGCCATGCCAGTGGTCAAGCGCAAGAGGCTTTTGGCCGCCCGCCGCAAGCTCTCAGTTGCCAGAAAACGTATTCCGTTGTTGGTAGTGTTAGGGTTTGTGTTTGGGTTGGGGTTAGGCTTGGGGTTAGGGTTAGGCCCAGTTTAACCCCAAGCCTTTTTCAAAAGTCCTCAGCCTGCATCAATGCCATGCCAGTGGTCAAGCGCAAGAGGCTTTTGGCCGCCCGCCGCAAGCTCTCAGTTGCCAGAAAACGTATTCCGTTGTTGGTAGTGTTAGGGTTTGTGTTTGGGTTGGGGTTAGGCTTGGGGTTAGGGTTAGGCCCAGTTTAACCCCAAGCCTTTTTCAAAAGTCCTCAGCCTGCATCAATGCCATGCCAGTGGTCAAGCGCAAGAGGCTTTTGGCCGCCCGCCGCAAGCTCTCAGTTGCCAGAAAACGTATTCCGTTGTTGGTAGTGTTAGGGTTTGTGTTTGGGTTGGGGTTAGGCTTGGGGTTAGGGTTAGGCCCAGTTTAACCCCAAGCCTTTTTCAAAAGTCCTCAGCCTGCATCAATGCCATGCCAGTGGTCAAGCGCAAGAGGCTTTTGGCCGCCCGCCGCAAGCTCTCAGTTGCCAGAAAACGTATTCCGTTGTTGGTAGTGTTAGGGTTTGTGTTTGGGTTGGGGTTAGGCTTGGGGTTAGGGTTAGGCCCAGTTTAACCCCAAGCCTTTTTCAAAAGTCCTCAGCCTGCATCAATGCCATGCCAGTGGTCAAGCGCAAGAGGCTTTTGGCCGCCCGCCGCAAGCTCTCAGTTGCCAGAAAACGTATTCCGTTGTTGGTAGTGTTAGGGTTTGTGTTTGGGTTGGGGTTAGGCTTGGGGTTAGGGTTAGGCCCAGTTTAACCCCAAGCCTTTTTCAAAAGTCCTCAGCCTGCATCAATGCCATGCCAGTGGTCAAGCGCAAGAGGCTTTTGGCCGCCCGCCGCAAGCTCTCAGTTGCCAGAAAACGTATTCCGTTGTTGGTAGTGTTAGGGTTTGTGTTTGGGTTGGGGTTAGGCTTGGGGTTAGGGTTAGGCCCAGTTTAACCCCAAGCCTTTTTCAAAAGTCCTCAGCCTGCATCAATGCCATGCCAGTGGTCAAGCGCAAGAGGCTTTTGGCCGCCCGCCGCAAGCTCTCAGTTGCCAGAAAACGTATTCCGTTGTTGGTAGTGTTAGGGTTTGTGTTTGGGTTGGGGTTAGGCTTGGGGTTAGGGTTAGGCCCAGTTTAACCCCAAGCCTTTTTCAAAAGTCCTCAGCCTGCATCAATGCCATGCCAGTGGTCAAGCGCAAGAGGCTTTTGGCCGCCCGCCGCAAGCTCTCAGTTGCCAGAAAACGTATTCCGTTGTTGGTAGTGTTAGGGTTTGTGTTTGGGTTGGGGTTAGGCTTGGGGTTAGGGTTAGGCCCAGTTTAACCCCAAGCCTTTTTCAAAAGTCCTCAGCCTGCATCAATGCCATGCCAGTGGTCAAGCGCAAGAGGCTTTTGGCCGCCCGCCGCAAGCTCTCAGTTGCCAGAAAACGTATTCCGTTGTTGGTAGTGTTAGGGTTTGTGTTTGGGTTGGGGTTAGGCTTGGGGTTAGGGTTAGGCCCAGTTTAACCCCAAGCCTTTTTCAAAAGTCCTCAGCCTGCATCAATGCCATGCCAGTGGTCAAGCGCAAGAGGCTTTTGGCCGCCCGCCGCAAGCTCTCAGTTGCCAGAAAACGTATTCCGTTGTTGGTAGTGTTAGGGTTTGTGTTTGGGTTGGGGTTAGGCTTGGGGTTAGGGTTAGGCCCAGTTTAACCCCAAGCCTTTTTCAAAAGTCCTCAGCCTGCATCAATGCCATGCCAGTGGTCAAGCGCAAGAGGCTTTTGGCCGCCCGCCGCAAGCTCTCAGTTGCCAGAAAACGTATTCCGTTGTTGGTAGTGTTAGGGTTTGTGTTTGGGTTGGGGTTAGGCTTGGGGTTAGGGTTAGGCCCAGTTTAACCCCAAGCCTTTTTCAAAAGTCCTCAGCCTGCATCAATGCCATGCCAGTGGTCAAGCGCAAGAGGCTTTTGGCCGCCCGCCGCAAGCTCTCAGTTGCCAGAAAACGTATTCCGTTGTTGGTAGTGTTAGGGTTTGTGTTTGGGTTGGGGTTAGGCTTGGGGTTAGGGTTAGGCCCAGTTTAACCCCAAGCCTTTTTCAAAAGTCCTCAGCCTGCATCAATGCCATGCCAGTGGTCAAGCGCAAGAGGCTTTTGGCCGCCCGCCGCAAGCTCTCAGTTGCCAGAAAACGTATTCCGTTGTTGGTAGTGTTAGGGTTTGTGTTTGGGTTGGGGTTAGGCTTGGGGTTAGGGTTAGGCCCAGTTTAACCCCAAGCCTTTTTCAAAAGTCCTCAGCCTGCATCAATGCCATGCCAGTGGTCAAGCGCAAGAGGCTTTTGGCCGCCCGCCGCAAGCTCTCAGTTGCCAGAAAACGTATTCCGTTGTTGGTAGTGTTAGGGTTTGTGTTTGGGTTGGGGTTAGGCTTGGGGTTAGGGTTAGGCCCAGTTTAACCCCAAGCCTTTTTCAAAAGTCCTCAGCCTGCATCAATGCCATGCCAGTGGTCAAGCGCAAGAGGCTTTTGGCCGCCCGCCGCAAGCTCTCAGTTGCCAGAAAACGTATTCCGTTGTTGGTAGTGTTAGGGTTTGTGTTTGGGTTGGGGTTAGGCTTGGGGTTAGGGTTAGGCCCAGTTTAACCCCAAGCCTTTTTCAAAAGTCCTCAGCCTGCATCAATGCCATGCCAGTGGTCAAGCGCAAGAGGCTTTTGGCCGCCCGCCGCAAGCTCTCAGTTGCCAGAAAACGTATTCCGTTGTTGGTAGTGTTAGGGTTTGTGTTTGGGTTGGGGTTAGGCTTGGGGTTAGGGTTAGGCCCAGTTTAACCCCAAGCCTTTTTCAAAAGTCCTCAGCCTGCATCAATGCCATGCCAGTGGTCAAGCGCAAGAGGCTTTTGGCCGCCCGCCGCAAGCTCTCAGTTGCCAGAAAACGTATTCCGTTGTTGGTAGTGTTAGGGTTTGTGTTTGGGTTGGGGTTAGGCTTGGGGTTAGGGTTAGGCCCAGTTTAACCCCAAGCCTTTTTCAAAAGTCCTCAGCCTGCATCAATGCCATGCCAGTGGTCAAGCGCAAGAGGCTTTTGGCCGCCCGCCGCAAGCTCTCAGTTGCCAGAAAACGTATTCCGTTGTTGGTAGTGTTAGGGTTTGTGTTTGGGTTGGGGTTAGGCTTGGGGTTAGGGTTAGGCCCAGTTTAACCCCAAGCCTTTTTCAAAAGTCCTCAGCCTGCATCAATGCCATGCCAGTGGTCAAGCGCAAGAGGCTTTTGGCCGCCCGCCGCAAGCTCTCAGTTGCCAGAAAACGTATTCCGTTGTTGGTAGTGTTAGGGTTTGTGTTTGGGTTGGGGTTAGGCTTGGGGTTAGGGTTAGGCCCAGTTTAACCCCAAGCCTTTTTCAAAAGTCCTCAGCCTGCATCAATGCCATGCCAGTGGTCAAGCGCAAGAGGCTTTTGGCCGCCCGCCGCAAGCTCTCAGTTGCCAGAAAACGTATTCCGTTGTTGGTAGTGTTAGGGTTTGTGTTTGGGTTGGGGTTAGGCTTGGGGTTAGGGTTAGGCCCAGTTTAACCCCAAGCCTTTTTCAAAAGTCCTCAGCCTGCATCAATGCCATGCCAGTGGTCAAGCGCAAGAGGCTTTTGGCCGCCCGCCGCAAGCTCTCAGTTGCCAGAAAACGTATTCCGTTGTTGGTAGTGTTAGGGTTTGTGTTTGGGTTGGGGTTAGGCTTGGGGTTAGGGTTAGGCCCAGTTTAACCCCAAGCCTTTTTCAAAAGTCCTCAGCCTGCATCAATGCCATGCCAGTGGTCAAGCGCAAGAGGCTTTTGGCCGCCCGCCGCAAGCTCTCAGTTGCCAGAAAACGTATTCCGTTGTTGGTAGTGTTAGGGTTTGTGTTTGGGTTGGGGTTAGGCTTGGGGTTAGGGTTAGGCCCAGTTTAACCCCAAGCCTTTTTCAAAAGTCCTCAGCCTGCATCAATGCCATGCCAGTGGTCAAGCGCAAGAGGCTTTTGGCCGCCCGCCGCAAGCTCTCAGTTGCCAGAAAACGTATTCCGTTGTTGGTAGTGTTAGGGTTTGTGTTTGGGTTGGGGTTAGGCTTGGGGTTAGGGTTAGGCCCAGTTTAACCCCAAGCCTTTTTCAAAAGTCCTCAGCCTGCATCAATGCCATGCCAGTGGTCAAGCGCAAGAGGCTTTTGGCCGCCCGCCGCAAGCTCTCAGTTGCCAGAAAACGTATTCCGTTGTTGGTAGTGTTAGGGTTTGTGTTTGGGTTGGGGTTAGGCTTGGGGTTAGGGTTAGGCCCAGTTTAACCCCAAGCCTTTTTCAAAAGTCCTCAGCCTGCATCAATGCCATGCCAGTGGTCAAGCGCAAGAGGCTTTTGGCCGCCCGCCGCAAGCTCTCAGTTGCCAGAAAACGTATTCCGTTGTTGGTAGTGTTAGGGTTTGTGTTTGGGTTGGGGTTAGGCTTGGGGTTAGGGTTAGGCCCAGTTTAACCCCAAGCCTTTTTCAAAAGTCCTCAGCCTGCATCAATGCCATGCCAGTGGTCAAGCGCAAGAGGCTTTTGGCCGCCCGCCGCAAGCTCTCAGTTGCCAGAAAACGTATTCCGTTGTTGGTAGTGTTAGGGTTTGTGTTTGGGTTGGGGTTAGGCTTGGGGTTAGGGTTAGGCCCAGTTTAACCCCAAGCCTTTTTCAAAAGTCCTCAGCCTGCATCAATGCCATGCCAGTGGTCAAGCGCAAGAGGCTTTTGGCCGCCCGCCGCAAGCTCTCAGTTGCCAGAAAACGTATTCCGTTGTTGGTAGTGTTAGGGTTTGTGTTTGGGTTGGGGTTAGGCTTGGGGTTAGGGTTAGGCCCAGTTTAACCCCAAGCCTTTTTCAAAAGTCCTCAGCCTGCATCAATGCCATGCCAGTGGTCAAGCGCAAGAGGCTTTTGGCCGCCCGCCGCAAGCTCTCAGTTGCCAGAAAACGTATTCCGTTGTTGGTAGTGTTAGGGTTTGTGTTTGGGTTGGGGTTAGGCTTGGGGTTAGGGTTAGGCCCAGTTTAACCCCAAGCCTTTTTCAAAAGTCCTCAGCCTGCATCAATGCCATGCCAGTGGTCAAGCGCAAGAGGCTTTTGGCCGCCCGCCGCAAGCTCTCAGTTGCCAGAAAACGTATTCCGTTGTTGGTAGTGTTAGGGTTTGTGTTTGGGTTGGGGTTAGGCTTGGGGTTAGGGTTAGGCCCAGTTTAACCCCAAGCCTTTTTCAAAAGTCCTCAGCCTGCATCAATGCCATGCCAGTGGTCAAGCGCAAGAGGCTTTTGGCCGCCCGCCGCAAGCTCTCAGTTGCCAGAAAACGTATTCCGTTGTTGGTAGTGTTAGGGTTTGTGTTTGGGTTGGGGTTAGGCTTGGGGTTAGGGTTAGGCCCAGTTTAACCCCAAGCCTTTTTCAAAAGTCCTCAGCCTGCATCAATGCCATGCCAGTGGTCAAGCGCAAGAGGCTTTTGGCCGCCCGCCGCAAGCTCTCAGTTGCCAGAAAACGTATTCCGTTGTTGGTAGTGTTAGGGTTTGTGTTTGGGTTGGGGTTAGGCTTGGGGTTAGGGTTAGGCCCAGTTTAACCCCAAGCCTTTTTCAAAAGTCCTCAGCCTGCATCAATGCCATGCCAGTGGTCAAGCGCAAGAGGCTTTTGGCCGCCCGCCGCAAGCTCTCAGTTGCCAGAAAACGTATTCCGTTGTTGGTAGTGTTAGGGTTTGTGTTTGGGTTGGGGTTAGGCTTGGGGTTAGGGTTAGGCCCAGTTTAACCCCAAGCCTTTTTCAAAAGTCCTCAGCCTGCATCAATGCCATGCCAGTGGTCAAGCGCAAGAGGCTTTTGGCCGCCCGCCGCAAGCTCTCAGTTGCCAGAAAACGTATTCCGTTGTTGGTAGTGTTAGGGTTTGTGTTTGGGTTGGGGTTAGGCTTGGGGTTAGGGTTAGGCCCAGTTTAACCCCAAGCCTTTTTCAAAAGTCCTCAGCCTGCATCAATGCCATGCCAGTGGTCAAGCGCAAGAGGCTTTTGGCCGCCCGCCGCAAGCTCTCAGTTGCCAGAAAACGTATTCCGTTGTTGGTAGTGTTAGGGTTTGTGTTTGGGTTGGGGTTAGGCTTGGGGTTAGGGTTAGGCCCAGTTTAACCCCAAGCCTTTTTCAAAAGTCCTCAGCCTGCATCAATGCCATGCCAGTGGTCAAGCGCAAGAGGCTTTTGGCCGCCCGCCGCAAGCTCTCAGTTGCCAGAAAACGTATTCCGTTGTTGGTAGTGTTAGGGTTTGTGTTTGGGTTGGGGTTAGGCTTGGGGTTAGGGTTAGGCCCAGTTTAACCCCAAGCCTTTTTCAAAAGTCCTCAGCCTGCATCAATGCCATGCCAGTGGTCAAGCGCAAGAGGCTTTTGGCCGCCCGCCGCAAGCTCTCAGTTGCCAGAAAACGTATTCCGTTGTTGGTAGTGTTAGGGTTTGTGTTTGGGTTGGGGTTAGGCTTGGGGTTAGGGTTAGGCCCAGTTTAACCCCAAGCCTTTTTCAAAAGTCCTCAGCCTGCATCAATGCCATGCCAGTGGTCAAGCGCAAGAGGCTTTTGGCCGCCCGCCGCAAGCTCTCAGTTGCCAGAAAACGTATTCCGTTGTTGGTAGTGTTAGGGTTTGTGTTTGGGTTGGGGTTAGGCTTGGGGTTAGGGTTAGGCCCAGTTTAACCCCAAGCCTTTTTCAAAAGTCCTCAGCCTGCATCAATGCCATGCCAGTGGTCAAGCGCAAGAGGCTTTTGGCCGCCCGCCGCAAGCTCTCAGTTGCCAGAAAACGTATTCCGTTGTTGGTAGTGTTAGGGTTTGTGTTTGGGTTGGGGTTAGGCTTGGGGTTAGGGTTAGGCCCAGTTTAACCCCAAGCCTTTTTCAAAAGTCCTCAGCCTGCATCAATGCCATGCCAGTGGTCAAGCGCAAGAGGCTTTTGGCCGCCCGCCGCAAGCTCTCAGTTGCCAGAAAACGTATTCCGTTGTTGGTAGTGTTAGGGTTTGTGTTTGGGTTGGGGTTAGGCTTGGGGTTAGGGTTAGGCCCAGTTTAACCCCAAGCCTTTTTCAAAAGTCCTCAGCCTGCATCAATGCCATGCCAGTGGTCAAGCGCAAGAGGCTTTTGGCCGCCCGCCGCAAGCTCTCAGTTGCCAGAAAACGTATTCCGTTGTTGGTAGTGTTAGGGTTTGTGTTTGGGTTGGGGTTAGGCTTGGGGTTAGGGTTAGGCCCAGTTTAACCCCAAGCCTTTTTCAAAAGTCCTCAGCCTGCATCAATGCCATGCCAGTGGTCAAGCGCAAGAGGCTTTTGGCCGCCCGCCGCAAGCTCTCAGTTGCCAGAAAACGTATTCCGTTGTTGGTAGTGTTAGGGTTTGTGTTTGGGTTGGGGTTAGGCTTGGGGTTAGGGTTAGGCCCAGTTTAACCCCAAGCCTTTTTCAAAAGTCCTCAGCCTGCATCAATGCCATGCCAGTGGTCAAGCGCAAGAGGCTTTTGGCCGCCCGCCGCAAGCTCTCAGTTGCCAGAAAACGTATTCCGTTGTTGGTAGTGTTAGGGTTTGTGTTTGGGTTGGGGTTAGGCTTGGGGTTAGGGTTAGGCCCAGTTTAACCCCAAGCCTTTTTCAAAAGTCCTCAGCCTGCATCAATGCCATGCCAGTGGTCAAGCGCAAGAGGCTTTTGGCCGCCCGCCGCAAGCTCTCAGTTGCCAGAAAACGTATTCCGTTGTTGGTAGTGTTAGGGTTTGTGTTTGGGTTGGGGTTAGGCTTGGGGTTAGGGTTAGGCCCAGTTTAACCCCAAGCCTTTTTCAAAAGTCCTCAGCCTGCATCAATGCCATGCCAGTGGTCAAGCGCAAGAGGCTTTTGGCCGCCCGCCGCAAGCTCTCAGTTGCCAGAAAACGTATTCCGTTGTTGGTAGTGTTAGGGTTTGTGTTTGGGTTGGGGTTAGGCTTGGGGTTAGGGTTAGGCCCAGTTTAACCCCAAGCCTTTTTCAAAAGTCCTCAGCCTGCATCAATGCCATGCCAGTGGTCAAGCGCAAGAGGCTTTTGGCCGCCCGCCGCAAGCTCTCAGTTGCCAGAAAACGTATTCCGTTGTTGGTAGTGTTAGGGTTTGTGTTTGGGTTGGGGTTAGGCTTGGGGTTAGGGTTAGGCCCAGTTTAACCCCAAGCCTTTTTCAAAAGTCCTCAGCCTGCATCAATGCCATGCCAGTGGTCAAGCGCAAGAGGCTTTTGGCCGCCCGCCGCAAGCTCTCAGTTGCCAGAAAACGTATTCCGTTGTTGGTAGTGTTAGGGTTTGTGTTTGGGTTGGGGTTAGGCTTGGGGTTAGGGTTAGGCCCAGTTTAACCCCAAGCCTTTTTCAAAAGTCCTCAGCCTGCATCAATGCCATGCCAGTGGTCAAGCGCAAGAGGCTTTTGGCCGCCCGCCGCAAGCTCTCAGTTGCCAGAAAACGTATTCCGTTGTTGGTAGTGTTAGGGTTTGTGTTTGGGTTGGGGTTAGGCTTGGGGTTAGGGTTAGGCCCAGTTTAACCCCAAGCCTTTTTCAAAAGTCCTCAGCCTGCATCAATGCCATGCCAGTGGTCAAGCGCAAGAGGCTTTTGGCCGCCCGCCGCAAGCTCTCAGTTGCCAGAAAACGTATTCCGTTGTTGGTAGTGTTAGGGTTTGTGTTTGGGTTGGGGTTAGGCTTGGGGTTAGGGTTAGGCCCAGTTTAACCCCAAGCCTTTTTCAAAAGTCCTCAGCCTGCATCAATGCCATGCCAGTGGTCAAGCGCAAGAGGCTTTTGGCCGCCCGCCGCAAGCTCTCAGTTGCCAGAAAACGTATTCCGTTGTTGGTAGTGTTAGGGTTTGTGTTTGGGTTGGGGTTAGGCTTGGGGTTAGGGTTAGGCCCAGTTTAACCCCAAGCCTTTTTCAAAAGTCCTCAGCCTGCATCAATGCCATGCCAGTGGTCAAGCGCAAGAGGCTTTTGGCCGCCCGCCGCAAGCTCTCAGTTGCCAGAAAACGTATTCCGTTGTTGGTAGTGTTAGGGTTTGTGTTTGGGTTGGGGTTAGGCTTGGGGTTAGGGTTAGGCCCAGTTTAACCCCAAGCCTTTTTCAAAAGTCCTCAGCCTGCATCAATGCCATGCCAGTGGTCAAGCGCAAGAGGCTTTTGGCCGCCCGCCGCAAGCTCTCAGTTGCCAGAAAACGTATTCCGTTGTTGGTAGTGTTAGGGTTTGTGTTTGGGTTGGGGTTAGGCTTGGGGTTAGGGTTAGGCCCAGTTTAACCCCAAGCCTTTTTCAAAAGTCCTCAGCCTGCATCAATGCCATGCCAGTGGTCAAGCGCAAGAGGCTTTTGGCCGCCCGCCGCAAGCTCTCAGTTGCCAGAAAACGTATTCCGTTGTTGGTAGTGTTAGGGTTTGTGTTTGGGTTGGGGTTAGGCTTGGGGTTAGGGTTAGGCCCAGTTTAACCCCAAGCCTTTTTCAAAAGTCCTCAGCCTGCATCAATGCCATGCCAGTGGTCAAGCGCAAGAGGCTTTTGGCCGCCCGCCGCAAGCTCTCAGTTGCCAGAAAACGTATTCCGTTGTTGGTAGTGTTAGGGTTTGTGTTTGGGTTGGGGTTAGGCTTGGGGTTAGGGTTAGGCCCAGTTTAACCCCAAGCCTTTTTCAAAAGTCCTCAGCCTGCATCAATGCCATGCCAGTGGTCAAGCGCAAGAGGCTTTTGGCCGCCCGCCGCAAGCTCTCAGTTGCCAGAAAACGTATTCCGTTGTTGGTAGTGTTAGGGTTTGTGTTTGGGTTGGGGTTAGGCTTGGGGTTAGGGTTAGGCCCAGTTTAACCCCAAGCCTTTTTCAAAAGTCCTCAGCCTGCATCAATGCCATGCCAGTGGTCAAGCGCAAGAGGCTTTTGGCCGCCCGCCGCAAGCTCTCAGTTGCCAGAAAACGTATTCCGTTGTTGGTAGTGTTAGGGTTTGTGTTTGGGTTGGGGTTAGGCTTGGGGTTAGGGTTAGGCCCAGTTTAACCCCAAGCCTTTTTCAAAAGTCCTCAGCCTGCATCAATGCCATGCCAGTGGTCAAGCGCAAGAGGCTTTTGGCCGCCCGCCGCAAGCTCTCAGTTGCCAGAAAACGTATTCCGTTGTTGGTAGTGTTAGGGTTTGTGTTTGGGTTGGGGTTAGGCTTGGGGTTAGGGTTAGGCCCAGTTTAACCCCAAGCCTTTTTCAAAAGTCCTCAGCCTGCATCAATGCCATGCCAGTGGTCAAGCGCAAGAGGCTTTTGGCCGCCCGCCGCAAGCTCTCAGTTGCCAGAAAACGTATTCCGTTGTTGGTAGTGTTAGGGTTTGTGTTTGGGTTGGGGTTAGGCTTGGGGTTAGGGTTAGGCCCAGTTTAACCCCAAGCCTTTTTCAAAAGTCCTCAGCCTGCATCAATGCCATGCCAGTGGTCAAGCGCAAGAGGCTTTTGGCCGCCCGCCGCAAGCTCTCAGTTGCCAGAAAACGTATTCCGTTGTTGGTAGTGTTAGGGTTTGTGTTTGGGTTGGGGTTAGGCTTGGGGTTAGGGTTAGGCCCAGTTTAACCCCAAGCCTTTTTCAAAAGTCCTCAGCCTGCATCAATGCCATGCCAGTGGTCAAGCGCAAGAGGCTTTTGGCCGCCCGCCGCAAGCTCTCAGTTGCCAGAAAACGTATTCTTGTTGCTGCTTGATCATCGCTCCCTTTAATCCGTCTCAGAGTCCAGTCCAGTCCGGTCTGGTTTATGTCTTTCGGAACTCGCGATAAACATGGCGGCGAACGGGTTTTCCCTGAGATCATACCTAGCTCCCAGTAAAGCACTTTTGGATCTCACTTCTGCAGTCCTTCCATCATATCACAGTATACAATATCCCTGTAAATCACCAGGAGATCGCACGCATTTGTTTTAAAATCTATCGACCGATCGTCAGTCTGATCGCAGACACAAATTTTCACTTTCCAAGGACAGCCGAGTCCCAAATATCGGATCGATTGTGTCCTTCTCCTTCCTGGCCGACTTCCATTGCGCTTGTTTTCACGCCGCGGCTCACCGCAAGCTTCTCAGTACAGTGTTTTGTCAACTTATGAATTATTAATGATTCACATAAAACTTTTTGACGCGGACAGGCCGGCCCCGCACAGGGTTAGCATTTTTACAAGTCTTAAACCAGTTCGCTTCTCGGCAACTTTGTAAACCCAGCACCCAACAGGACGCTCTCAAATTCACGCTGACAAAGTTCTCGACAAGAAAACTGCCTTAGACTTCCCGCCTGGATCCATCTGAGTTTGCCTGACAACCTTCACCTCGAGTGCTTAAACAGCGCTGTTGTGCAAAACAAAGCTCAGAACACCGCTCAGTTCTTCGAGAGATGCTTTGGACTCGCGGGCATCCGGACTTAATGATGTCCTTCAACCACCAGGCGGACGCACTTCTGCTCACAACACCGCCAACATTTCATTCACAGCACCCGCCATCTTATTTGACCTTCCCGCGTCAACTACGTCACGTGGCGGTCTCCAGTCCTACTCTGTTCATGCAAATCAGACTCAAACATGGCGGTCGCATCCTGCCATGTTGTAAACACTGGATTTTTGACGACTTTCTCCGGGTAAAGACGTTTAGTAAACTCTACTAGAGAAGATGGCCACAAAATACTTTAAGAAACACACGCTGCAGGGCAAGGTAAGCTTCAAAAACCTTGTTTTGTAACGTTTTAGTAGATCGTGCTCGATTCGTTTCCAAGGTTTTTATCTAAAATTACCCAAGGGAGTTTTTTAGAGCAAAAACATCCTTCCGGCGTTAGGCAAACTATCGAGTTTAGCTAAAATTTCCCCAGGGTGTTTTTTTAACCAAAACCATTCCCGCCGGATTAGGCAATTTAACAATTCTAGCAATTGCCCTGACACTAACACAAACCCAAAACCCACAAACAGCGTATAAGTTTGACAACATTGTGAAGCAACCTCCAAGAAATACCGAAGGCAGGGTAAATCAGCAAAAGCATTGTGCGTTTGCCTTCCAGAACGTTGCTTTAATTCTAAATAAAATAGAATTTTTTTTTTTAATTGGCTCAAAGACCCCAGAACTTTCATCCAAGAATGTTTTGCTTTCTGTTTGAATAAATCAACGCGTTGCAAACTAATATGGGTTTTTCCAAAATCAGAAATTCAGTCGAAAAAGGTCAATTTTACACGACAGAAAAAGTATTTTACGCCAGAAAATGAAAATACTCGACGGCAAGCATAAAATATGCTGGGGTAATTCCCTCAAAAACACTGAAAGCACAATTTAAAACAGTTGTCATAAATCCTGATATTTATTAGGAATAGATATTTAAACTAAAAATCTACAGTGAAAACTACGTTCAATACACTGAGACGAAATTTGGCCTCTATTATTGCAGTAATGAAAAGCTATTCTTGTCCAAAGGCCTTAACGCTGCAGAACAACTCAGGTAAGGTATCACAACACAAAAAGCACATTACCTAAAGTGCAGAAATTATGCATCTAAATGACTAAATAGCCTAAATTTCACTGAAACCGACATGCAAAAATTCTGCAGCTGGCTAAATGACTGAATAGCCAAAATTTCACTAAAACAAATGTGCAAAAATTCTGCATCTACAATGGAGGTCAAAAATACTTGGGACATTTCTAAAAAAAGCATTGAATAGTGCAATAGATCTTTAGAGGGTTTTAAAAAAGAGTCTATACGCTCCCAAGTCCCCTGTTCCCCACTCCCAAGCGCCCGCCCCCTTTCCCAAGCAATGATGAAAAAGATAAATGCTCTGAACTTGCTGTGTGGCATAGGCAAATCTCAACATTGCTTGGGAGAAGGGGGTTGCTAGCAGTGATTTTGCCCACAATTGTGACACATGTCCCAAGATTTATGTCCCGCATTGTAGCTAATTGACTGAATAGAACAAAAATCCACTGAAACCAACATGCAAAAGTTCTCTATCTAGCTAAATGACAAAATAGCCCAAAATTCACTGAAACAGGGATTGCAAAAATTCTGCATCTAGCTAAATGACAAAATAGCCCACAATTCACTGAAACCAAGATGCAAAAATTTCGCATCTTGCTAACTGACTAAATCACCCAAAATTCACTGAAACCAAGATGCAAAAATTATGCATCTTTGTACATGTACATGACTATATAGCACAAAATTCACAAAATATCTGCTGATTTTATCAGCAAATCAACATTTTATTTGCCTTTGCATATGCAGCATAAATCTATTTACGTAACGAAAGTCTGCAGCAATCTCAGCTTTGCTGGAAAAGGAATCAAGAAGTTCCTTAAGCAGGCTTTCCCTAACCAACATTAACAAGTTTTCATTTACATTACTAACATCCTACTTTTTTCTTACTGTACAAACTACATTATTTGAAAATAGTACGCATGAAACAAAAATATCAGACAATCTCTTGGATGCCACACACACCAGTTTCAAAACTTGCTCACTTTTCCCAGGCCAAATATTACAACATACAGTAATTATCACATGTAGTAAATCAGAGGTTTTAAAATGACATTGACTATTTTTCCAAATTCAAAATCACCTTAAGTCAAAAGATAATTCTCTGAATTTTAAGAATTCTAATTCCCTTAAATTTTCTAATCTGTGGCAACCCGGCAGCTATCTAGACAATGCATAGTAAAAAATTCTGAAACTAGTATTTTTGGATTCTAAAAATGTACTATTGTTATTTTAATTTGTAATTATTGGTACTGTCCTTGCTGATGTTGCTTGACTCCACTGTCAACTTCTGGCAGACAACACGTTGATCACGTGCTCAACAAAATTGCATGCCTTCCATTATTGAGCATGGCAAGAAATGCATTCCCTAACCCATTCCCTAACCCTAACCCTAACCCTAACCCTAACCCTAACCCTAACCCTGCACATCAAATTTCCACCCTGTGTAAGGAGAGGGAAAAGGACTTTGGTGTCAGATAATGAAATGTTTAATAACTCAATGTTTTTTTTTTATTTTACAGAATAGCACTAGATGAAGATGTAAAAGATCGTTAATTCCCTTCCACATGATAATATGCTTACTAAGACAGTGGCAGATCTAGGAAAGGGGCCAAGGATGCCCAGGCCTCTACCTTATTTGTAGGCCAAAAAGAGACCCCTAGGGTGCAGAAAAATTATTTTTGGAGTTGATTGCCCCCACTCCTTTCGCATATCTGAAGGTATTGATCCACCACTGTGAGATGGCTTCATAAGAATTTTGTTGTCAGCATCATTGCTAGTTAGTACAGTGTATAGGTATTGTATCAACAAACAGAATGTTTGCATCCTGGTTTCAGTGAATGTTGGGCCATTTAGTCATTTAGCAAAGTGAAGAATTTTTGCATCTTGGTTTCAGTGAATTTTGGGCTATTTTGTCACTTAGCAAGATGCAGAATTTTTGCATCTTGGGTTCAGATTGATCCTAGAAAAATTTCCACTAAATTCAAAATTTTAATTGAGAACTCTGATGTTCACGTGTAACTTAACTGTATATCAAATTGCCCTGCTGAAATAAAGGCTTTCTTCACAATACCACTTAGGTTGTTGTTGAAAATATTATGATCCACAATGAACACAATACAGACTCCGAGCCATACTCTTGTAGTCGACGGAAAAAAGGAAGTTTGGAAAAACCCATTTTAGTTTGGAACGCGTTAATCTAGGCTCTTAGACATTCTTAAAGAATTGTTAGTCCCACATGGTGGATTTTGTGTTAAAGAAACAACATTCCACCCGGCCTTCCTGCCCTGATTTTGCGTTCGGTGAGAATGATTCTTCAAAATCATGGAGTAAATGGGCATTAATGGTCATTCTGCAAGGGCTCTTTTTCTGTCATGCACTCCTCCTGAATGGAGTTAGCAAAAACCATAATACAGTTTGAGATTTGTTTTACTTATCTTTCTAAAAAGAGAAATGCAGAGAGATTTGCCGGTGCCTCCTTCTCCTCACATGTGAAAAATCTCTTTCTCAAACTGACTGGCGTTGACGTTAACATAAACGCACTGCGACCTGGACGTATGGAAACAGTGAGAGTGGATAATTTATTATAATATATCCTTTTCTAACACTATTGTTCATTGGCATTAACCCTTTAGTTCACAATCAAACCAAAATCAAACTTCTCCTTACAATATTAATACTTCATCAAGAGAGAAGGTTATGAGAATTATTAGACTGATTATCAAAGGGAAATCGATCCCATATTAAGGTATAAGAAAATCTATTGAGATCTATCAGAGATGAGAATTGGTTTGTTGATATTGTGGCTGGTCAAGTATGGAATATTTATTAGAAGTTATATTATACATTTTTGTCACTTCAGTCTCACTGTCTCCATTTAAAATTGAGTTTTCAGTTTCTTCTCTGTGCTACAAATCACACTGGGGATTTTACACCCTCCAAGCCCTAAGGGCCGCCATCTTGTTTTTTTGCACGCAAAGCCTCATGGTCCAAAATCGCAGCAGAGGTGGGTAAGAGTTTCGGCCATTGTTTCAAAACTTGAGGTAAATATGAGTCTTGTATGGTCGCCAATGTTTACAAGCAAGGCTTGAAGTTTACAATTGGACCAAAACCATACGAAAACACGGATTCTAGACTATTTTAGCGGCAATGATAAGTAGGTGGCTTTTACATCTTATTTGGTCGTTGTTTGAGGGATATATATATATTTTTTTGTTTGTGAATTGAACCTTTATTATTAACGTTTTCGTACACTATATATATTTTTGGCTTTTTAAGAAATACTTTGACAAAGTGAAACGATAGCAATGTTTTCTGTGTCCTTGGCCTCTGTCATGTGAAATTTGGTGCTGTGTGATTCATCCGCAGGGATTTTAGACCAAGGGCATAAAGTGAGAAAGGGAGGTCTTAACATCAGTGCTTTTGCAAGGGCTAAAAGGCTCGCGAAAGAGGAAGGGACGTGAATGCCGTAAGCAAAAGTACTCAATTCCAGACCATGAAGGAAAGCTTGACAGAAAGCTGTGCTGACATTGAAAATAAAATCCATTAAGGCGAAAGGTAAGTCATTGTCTTTTATAAAGTTGATAAAGCTGATATATTTTTAAATGAGAGGGGATTGCTTACAATAAGTTTTACTGTTAAATTTATATTTATTTATTTGCTTATTATCCATTATCCATCCTTAAGAAGATTGGTTAATAACATATTCATTTATGCACCCACTATCAAACCTTGGAAGTATGAATTTATTAAAATAATATGATTATTACATGTATAGTTTTTTATATGTTGCAGAGAGGCCTGCTTGAAAATGAAAAAGTTCATCTACCAAGAGGATCAGCACTTCAAGATCACTAGCTTTAAATATGGTAATAGTGAAGTGTTGGACCTTCCTCCAAGTTCAGGAAGAAAAAGAAGGCAGTAAACTATGGAAAGTGCTTCTAAAATTCATGGCAATCCATGATTGTCACCTTCAAAAAAAAGAAAAGTATTTTTGGCAGGGCTCTTTAATACTGTCGTAAACTATGCAACAACTAAAGAACTCACAGAAATGTCAAAGGGGTCAAAGGAAATCTATGAAAATGTAGTTCCATCTCTTGATAATAAACAGGACAACTCGGATTAATATTAATCCGTTGATTATAATAATAATAGATTATAATAGGCTTATTATAGCCCGGTAATAGATTATTATAATCCGGTAATAGATTATTATAATCCAGTAATAGCTTATTATAATCCGGTAATAGATTAAGGCACGGCAAAAAATTGGAAGGATTAGATTATTATTAATAATACAATCCGGATTAATATTTACGTCTCTTATAATCGAGATAAAATTCCCGTGAATGTTCAGAGATACTGATATACAGCTATGATGACACACACACTGCAGACATTACACAGAACTGACGGGACATAACACTGATCACACCAGTCACATGACAATCACTTTGCATATGCTAGAGCTGGTAGATACCACGATGTTGACCCTAGAAGTTAATGAATAGGAGCAAGCACCTCTGGGCCAGCGAATCCGCGCACGCCTTTGATCTTTAAATAATGCCAATCTTCGGAATCTTTGGACAAAGATTAATCCTAGATAGGAAGAATATAAATACTTCGTACGATTAAAGCAATCCTATGTAGGATTAATATTTATTATATGGAAGAGATTGTTTTACTGGGAACTAAACCACTCGTAGAATCCATACACCACTGCATCCGAGACCCGAGTGGAGTATTTTCCGTATGACACGCTTGCGAGTGTCATATCGCTCATTGACGTCACGATTCGCGCCTTTTCTACTTTGTTGAATGAACTGGTTTCTTGTGTTGTTTGTTGTTAGCAAGCTTCATCAATCAGGTTTAATTTGTTTAATTAAGCGACGAAAAAGAATGAGATTTCCGAAAAACTTAAGGACAAGAACATGACAATGGAAACCTTGACGATTTCAAGGTTTTTAGAGGGAATTCAGGGACATGATATTGCTATTAACTTAAAGTTTGAGCTTCTTGACATTCAGCCACCTACCCTAGTCAATTTGCAAATGTTAAGCAGGATGATTTGACAAATGTGAATGGCATTTTGAGGAAAATAGTACATGTACTTGGAGGCAATAGTCATATTACCAGAGAGTTAAAGTTGCTAAATTGGTTGAGAACTACAACCAAACAATTGTTGTTAACAAGCCAATTAAACACCAAAGAAATCTGGTCACCAAATTCATTGCGGGTAAACATTCTAGGCAAGAGTTTGAACCTGTTTTAGGCCCTGTAGTTGACAAAGCTAAATGTGAACCATTACAGTTGGGAAATAACTGTTGGCAGCAATGGAATAAGGTAGTCATGAATATTGCACTTACCCGAACCAATCCTGCCGCTTCCATAGTCACAGTTTACTAATTGCCATTTGATTGCTGCTTTCTTAAGTATCTTCGTGCAGTAAGAAACAAGGTAAAGTTTCACAAACTGTACAAGAAAATGGTTAAGTGGTTTAGAGAGAAAAGAAAGGAGAAACCATTTGAGTGTAGATTCACTGCTGAGGAAACTGGAAAATTTTGCAGCAATGTTATGGATGTGGTCGAAGCATTAACTTCCCCAAGTGACACAGAAGCTCGGAATGTTAAGCTGTATGCTCTTGCATTTTCTGGTCTCAAACTCAGAAATGCCTTCTTACTCATGAACAGAGTAACTGTTATTGACCAAAAGGGCATTTATGACTTAGAGAAATCCTGTCAGGAGTATTTTTTTTGCAGTTCACTGTTTTCTACCAGTGTCACCCTTAGCAAGTGGACAGTAGGTTTATCTGTCCCATATCATTCCAGGTCCTTGTTCGGTGCATTTGGGAGTGGTCTGGGCATAAACACCATGCAAGGGGGGGAAGCCAAACACAAGAAACTTGCAAATTATGCAGAGTTTTCTCTTCCCAGGGAAAGATAGGAGAAGGTGTTCTTACATGAACATATGTCCCTTATCTGGCTCAGGTAATAAAACCCACATTTGGTTAAGTATTCCAAAACAAAATTGCAGTACATTCTTAAAAGGTCTTAAACCAGGGAATTTTGTTTTTGTGGTCCCCCCAAAAAATAGGATGAAACTGGGTGTAACTACTGTCAGTCACCTTTAATGGCGAAAATTGCCACATGTGTTGCAGCAAAAAAGATAACTGTTAGAATGAGACGTATAGTGGACGTATAGGTACAAGCCCATTAGGAGTTGAAGTTAAAATGTACTTGTACAAATTATGTACTTGAGGGTTGTAAGATATCTTGATGTCTATGTTAGATGACATATGTAACTTTCAGGTTGAGATACAGTTACTTCTTGTTACTTGCGACTTTAATCTTTATTGTTATAGGTACAAGCCCATTAGGTATTGATGTTTATATGTACTTGTACATTAATAATAGGATTGTTAGACATTATCTTGGAGAAATGCTAAATAAAAGTAATCCATACAAAAAAATATGTGACTATGTCACAGTTTTCCTTCAGTAACTGAACTTCAATTACATTAACAGAGAGAGAAGAGAAAATGTTCATTTAAGGAAACTATGCATTAAAGGTGGGTGGCGCTCAGGCCCACGACAAGATGCGAGAAAACGAACAACGCCAGTACCTAGACCAATTCTCTGGCCATGACCATACCAAGTTTAGTGGTTCAAGCTTGCCTGCAGGCCGAGCCAGAGCGACCAAGGCAACTGCTGGTCTCAGGGCCCTACAGCAATTCACTTTGGCCATTTCACACTTACTTGCCGGTAGATCCGGTGGGTGGTGCTCCGGTTCACGACAAGATACGAGAAAACGGACAACGCCAGTACCTAGATCAATCCGCTGGCCATAACCATGCCAAGTTTGGTGGTTCCAGATTGCCTGCAGGCCGAGCCAGAGCAACCAAGGCAACTGCTGGTCTAGGGGGCCTACAGCAATTCACTTTGGCCATTTCACACTTACTTTCCGGTAGATCCGGTGGGTGGCGCTCCGGTCCACGACAAGATACGAGGAAACGGACAACGCCAGTACCTAGATCAATCCGCTGGCCATAATCATACCAAGTTTGGTGGTTCCAGCTTGCCTGCAGGCCGAACCAGAGCGACCAAGACAACTGCTGGTCTCAGGGGCCTACAGATATTCACTTTGGCCATTTCACACTTACTTGCTGGTAGATCCAGTGGGTAACGCTCCGGCCCAAAACAAGATACGAGGAAACGGACAACGCCAGTACCTAGACCAATTCGCTGGCCATGACCATAGGAAGTTTAGTTGCTCCAGCTTGATAGCAGGCCGAGCTAAAGCGACAAAAGCAACTGCTGGTCTCAGGGGCTTACAGCAATTCACTTTGGCCATTTCACACTTACTTGCCGGTAGATCCGGTGGGTGGCGCTCCGGTCCACGACCAGATACGAGGAAACGGACAACGCCAGTACCTAGATAAATTCCTTGGCCATTACCATGCCAAGTTTGGTGGCTCCAGCTTCCCTACAGGCCGAGCCAGAGCGACCAAGGCAACTGCTGGTCTCAGGGGCCTACAGCAATTCACTTTGGCCATTTCACACTTACTTGCCGGTAGATCCGGTGGGTGGCGCTCCAGCCCAGGATAAGATACGAGGAAACGGACAACTCCAGTTCCTAGACAAATGCTTTGGCCATTACCATACCAAGTTTGGTGGCTCCAGCTTCCCTACAGCCCGAGCCAGAGTGACCAAGGCAACTGCTGGTCACAGGGGCCTACAGCATTTCACTTTGGCCATTTCACACTTACTTGCCGGTAGATCCGGTGGCTGGCGCTCCGGCCCACGACCAGATACGAGGAAACGGACAACGCCAGTACCTAGATAAATTCCTTGGCCATTACCATGCCAAGTTTGGTGGCTCCAGCTTCCCTACAGGCCGAGCCAGAGCGACCAAGGCAACTGCTGGTCTCAGGGGCCTACAGCAATTCACTTTGGCCATTTCACACTTACTTGCCGGTAGATCCGGTGGGTGGCGCTCCAGCCCAGGATAAGATACGAGGAAACGGACAACTCCAGTTCCTAGACAAATGCTTTGGCCATTACCATACCAAGTTTGGTGGCTCCAGCTTCCCTACAGCCCGAGCCAGAGTGACCAAGGCAACTGCTGGTCACAGGGGCCTACAGCATTTCACTTTGGCCATTTCACACTTACTTGCCGGTAGATCCGGTGGCTGGCGCTCCGGCCCACGACAAGATACGAGGAAACGAACAACGCCAGTACCTAGACCCATCCTCTGGCCATGATCATGCCAAGTTTGGTTGTTCCAGATTTCCTGCAGGCTGGGCCAGAGTGACCAAGGCAACTGCTTGTCTCAGGGGCCTACAGCAATTCACTTTGGAAATTTCACACTTACCTGCCGGTAGATCCGGTAGGTAACGCTCCGGCCCACGACAAGATACGAGAAAACGGACAAATTCAGTACCAAGACCAATCCTCTGGCCATTACCATGAGAAGTTTGGTGGCTCCAGCTTGCCTACAGACGGAGCCAGACCGACCAAGGCAATGGCTGGTCTCAGCGGACAACAGCAATTCACTTTGGCCATTTCACACTTACTTGCCGGTAGATCCGGTGGGTGGCGCTCCGGCCCACGACCAGATACGAGGAAACAGACAACGCCAATACCTAGACAAATGCGTTGGCCATTACCATGCCAAGTTTGGTGGCTCCAGCTTCCCTACAGGCCGAGACAGAGTGACCAAGGCAACTCCTGGTCACAGGGGCCAACAGCATTTCACTTTGGCCATTTCACACTTACTTGCCGGTAGATCCAGTGGGTGGCGCTCCGGTCCACGACAAGATACGAGGAAACGGACAACGCCAGTACCTAGACCCATCCTCCGGCCATGATCATGCTAAGTTTGGTTGTTCCAGCTTTCCTGCAGGCCGGGCCAGAGCGACCAAGGCAACTGCTTGTCTCAGGGGCCTACAGCAATTCACTTTGGCCATTTCACACTTACCTGCCGGTAGATCCGGTAGGTAACGCTCCACCCCACGACAAGATACGAGAAAACGGAAAATGTCAGTACCTAGACCAATCATCTGGCCATGACCATGAGAAGTTTGGTGGCTCCAGCTTGTCTGCAGGCGGAGCCAGAGCGACCAAGGCAACGGCTGGTCTCAGCGGCCTACAGCAATTCACTTTGGCCATTTCACACTTACCTGCCGGTAGATCCGGTAGGTAACGCTCCACCCCACGACAAGATACGAGAAAACGGAAAATGTCAGTACCTAGACCAATCATCTGGCCATGACCATGAGAAGTTTGGTGGCTCCAGCTTGTCTGCAGGCGGAGCCAGAGCGACCAAGGCAACGGCTGGTCTCAGCGGCCTACAGCAATTCACTTTGGCCATTTCACACTTACTTGCCGGTAGATCCGGTGGATGGCGCTCCGGCCCACGACAAGATACGAGGAAACGGACAACGCCACTACCTAGACCAATTCTCTGGCCATGCCCATGTCAAGTTTGGTGGTTCCAGATTGACTGCAGGGCGAGCCAGAGCGACCAAGGCAACTGCTTGTCTCAGGGGCACTGTCCACTATACACGGTACACTGTACTCTGTGCACTGTGCACTATACACCGTACACTCTACACTGTGCACTATACACGGTACATTGTACTCTGTGCACTTTGCACTATACACGGTACACTGTACTCTGTGCACTATACATGGTACACTGCACTCTGTGCACTGTGCCCTATACACGGTACACTGTACTCTGTGCACTGTGCACTGTTTTCTAATACACGGTACACTGTACTCTGTGCCCTGTGCACTATACGTGGTACACTATACTCTGTGCACTGTGCACTATACACGGTACACTGTACTCTGTGCACTGTGCACTATACACGGTAAACTCTACTCTGTGCACTGTGCACTATACACGGTACACTGTACTCTGTGCACTGTGCACTATACACGGTACACTGTACTCTGTGTGCTGTGCACTATACACGGTACACTGTACGCTGTGCACTGTGCACTATAAACGGTACACTATACTCTGTGCACTGTGCACTATACACAGTACACTGTACTCTGCACTATACACGGTACACTGTACTCTATGCCTTGTGCACTAAACACGGTACACTGTACTCTGTGCACTGTGCACTATACACGGTACACTGTACTCTGTGCACTGTGCACTATAAACGGTACACTGTACTCTGTGCACTGTGCACTAAACACGGTACACTGTACTCTGTGCACTGTGCACTATACACCGTACACTCTAAACTGTGCACTATACACGGTACATTGTACTCTGTGCACTTTTCACTATACACGGTACACTGTACTCTGTGCACTATACATGGTACACTGCACTCTGTGCACTGTGCCCTATACACGGTACACTGTACTCTGTGCACTGTGCACTGTTTTCTAACACACGGTACACTGTACTCTGTGCCCTGTGCACTATACGTGGTACACTATACTCTGTGCACTGTGCACTATACACGGTACACTTTACTCTGTGCACTGTGCACTATACACGATACACTGTACTCTGTGCACTGTGCACTATACACGGTACACTGTACTCTGTGTGCTGTGCACTATACACGGTACACTGTACGCTGTGCACTGTGCACTATAAACGGTACACTGTACTCTGTGCACTGTGCACTATACACAGTACACTGTACTCTGCACTATACACGGTACACTGTACTCTATGCCTTGTGCACTAAACACGGTACACTGTACTCTGTGCACTGTGCACTATACACGGTACACTGTACTCTGTGCACTGTGCACTATAAACGGTACACTGTACTCTGTGCACTGTGCACTAAACACGGTACACTGTACTCTGTGCACTATACACGGTACACTGTACTATGTTCACTATACACGGTACACTGTACTCTGTGCACTGTACTCTGTGCACTGTACACTATACACGGTACACTGTACTCTGTACACTATACACGGTACACTGTACTCTGTGCACTGTGCACTATACACGGTACACTGTACTCTGTGCACTGTACACTATACACGGTACACTGTACTCTGTGCACTGTGCACTATACACGGTACACTGTACTCTGTGTGCTGTGCACTATACACGGTACACTGTACGCTGTGCACTGTGCACTATATACGGTACACTGTACTCTGTACACTGTGCACTATACACAGTACACTGTACTCTGCACTATACACGGTACACTGTACTCTATGCCCTGTGCACTAAACACGGTACACTGTACTCTGTTCACTGTGCACTATACACGGTACACTGTACCCTGTGCACTGTGTACTATACACGGTACACTGTACTCTGTGCACTGTGCACTATACACGGTACACTGTACTCTGTGCACTATACACGGCACACTGTACTCTGTTCACTATACACGGTAAACTGTACTCTGTGCACTGTACACCATACACGGTACACAGTACTGTGTGCACTATACACGGTACACTGTACTCTGTGCGCTGTGAACTATACACGGTACACTGTACTCTGTGCACTGTGCACTGTGCACTATACACGGTACACTGTACTCTATGCACTGTGCACTATACACGGCACACTGTACTCTGTGCACTGTGCACTGTTTTCTAATACACGGTACACTGTACTATGTGCACTATACACAGTACACTGTACTCTGTGCACTCTGCACTATAAACGGTACACTGTACTCTGTGCACTATACACGGTACACTGTACTCTGTGCACTGTGTACTATACACGGTACACTGTACTCTGTTTACTATACATGGTACACTGTGCACTGTGCACTATACACGGTACACTGTACTCTGTGCACTGTCCACTATACACAGTACCCTGTACTCTGTGCACTATCCACGGTACACTGTACTCTGTGCCCTGTGCACTATACGTGGTACACTGTACTCTGTGCACTGTGCACTATACACGGTACACTGTACTCTGTGCACCGTGCACTATACACGGTACACTGTACTCTTTGAACTGTGCACTATACACGGTGAACTGTACTCTGTGCACTGTGCACTATACACGGTACACTGTACTCTTTGTGCTGTGCACTATACACGGTACACTGTACGCTGTGCACTGTGCACTTTACATGGTACACTGTACTCTGTGCACTGTGCACTATACACAGTACACTGTACTCTGCACTTTACACGGTGCACTGTACTGTATGCCCTGTGCACTAAACACGGTACACTGTACTCTGTGCACTGTGCACTATACACGGTACACTGTACTTTGTGCACTGTGCACTATACACGGTACACTGTACTCTGTGCACTGTGCACTAAACACGGTACACTGTACTCTGTGCACTATACACGGTACACTGTACTCTGTGCACTATACACGGTACACTGTACTCTGTGCACTGTGTACTATACACGGTACACTGTACTCTGTTTACTATACATGGTACACTGTGCACTGTGCACTATACACGGTACACTGTACTCTGTGCACTGTCCACTATACACAGTACCCTGTACTCTGTGCACTATCCACGGTACACTGTACTCTGTGCCCTGTGCACTATACGCTGTACACTGTACTCTGTGCACTGTGCACTATACACGGTACACTGTACTCTGTGCACCGTGCACTATACACGGTACACTGTACTCTTTGACTGTGCACTATACACGGTGCACTGTACTCTGTGCACTGTGCACTATACACGGTACACTGTACTCTTTGTGCTGTGCACTATACACGGTACACTGTACGCTGTGCACTGTGCACTATACATGGTACACTGTACTCTGTGCACTGTGCACTATACACAGTACACTGTACTCTGCACTTTACACGGTGCACTGTACTGTATGCCCTGTGCACTAAACACGGTACACTGTACTCTGTGCACTGTGCACTATACACGGTACACTGTACTCTGTGCAGTGTGACCTATACACGGTACACTGTACTCTGTGCACTGTGCACTATACACGGTACACTGTACTCTGTGTGCTGTGCACTATACAAGGTACACTGTACGCTGTGCACTGTGCACTATACACGGTACACTGTACTCTGTGCACTGTGCACTATACACAGTACACTGTACTCTGCACTATACACGGTACGCTGTACTCTATGCCCTGTGCACTAAACACGGTACACTGTACTCTGTGCACTGTGCACTATACACGGTACACTGTACTCTGCGCACTATACACGGCACACTGTACTCTGTTCACTATACACGGTACACTGTACTCTGTGCACTGTACACCATACACGGTACACAGTACCCTGTGCACTATACACGGTACACTGTACGCTGTGCACTGTGCACTATAAACGGTACACTGTACTCTGTGCACTGTGCACTATACACAGTACACTGTACTCTGCACTATACACGGTACACTGTACTCTATGCCTTGTGCACTAAACACGGTACACTGTACTCTGTGCACTGTGCACTATACACGGTACACTGTACTCTGTGCACTGTGCACTATAAACGGTACACTGTACTCTGTGCACTGTGCACTAAACACGGTACACTGTACTCTGTGCACTATACACGGTACACTGTACTATGTTCACTATACACGGTACACTGTACTCTGTGCACTGTACTCTGTGCACTGTACACTATACACGGTACACTGTACTCTGTGCACTATACACGGTACACTGTACTCTGTGCACTGTGCACTATACACGGTACACTGTACTCTGTGCACTGTACTATACACGGTACACTGTACTCTGTTTACTATACATGGTACACTGTGCACTGTGCACTATACACGGTACACTGTACTCTGTGCACTGTCCACTATACACAGTACCCTGTACTCTGTGCACTATCCACGGTACACTGTACTCTGTGCCCTGTGCACTATACGTGGTACACTGTACTCTGTGCACTGTGCACTATACACGGTACACTGTACTCTGTGCACCGTGCACTATACACGGTACACTGTACTCTGTGCACTGTGCACTATACACGGTGCACTGTACTCTGTGCACTGTGCACTATACACGGTACACTGTACTCTGTGTGCTGTGCACTATACACGGTACACTGTACGCTGTGCACTGTGAACTATACATGGTACACTGTACTCTGTGCACTGTGCACTATACACAGTACACTGTACCTGCACTTTACACGGTACACTGTACTGTATGCCCTGTGCACTAAACACGGTACACTGTACTCTGTGCACTGTGCACTATACACTGTACACTGTACTTTGTGCACTGTGCACTATACACGGTACACTGTACTCTGTGCACTGTGCACTAAACACGGTACACTGTACTCTGTGCACTATACAAGGTACACTGTACTATGTTCACTATACACGGTACACTGTACTCTGTGCACTGTACTCTGTGCACTGTACACTATACACGGTACACTGTACTCTGTGCACTATACACGGTACACTGTACTCTGTGCACTGTGCACTATACACGGTACACTGTACTCTGTGCACTGTGCACTATACACGGTACACTGTACTCTGTGCACTGTGACCTATACACGGTACACTGTACTCTATGCACTGTGCACTATACACGGTACACTGTACTCTGTGTGCTGTGCACTATACAAGGTACACTGTACGCTGTGCACTGTGCACTATACACGGTACACTGTACTCTGTGCACTGTGCACTATACACATTACACTGTACTCTGCACTATACACGGTACACTGTACTCTATGCCCTGTGCACTAAACACGGTACACTGTACTCTGTGCACTGTACTCTGTGCACTGTACACTATAAACGGTACACTGTACTCTGTGCACTATACACGGTACACTGTACTCTGTGAACTGTGCACTATACACGGTACACTGTACTCTGTGTGCTGTGCACTATACACGGTACACTGTACGCTGTGCACTGTGCACTATACACGGTACACTGTACTCTGTGCACTGTGCACTATACACATTACACTGTACTCTGCACTATACACGGTACACTGTACTCTATGCCCTGTGCACTAAACACGGTACACTGTACTCTCTGCACTGTGCACTATACACGGTACACTGTACCCTGTGCACTGTGTACTATACACGGTACACTGTACTCTGTGCACTGTAAACTATACACGGTACACTGTACTCTGTGCACTATACACGGCACATTTTACTATGTTCACTATACACGGTACACTGTACCATGTGCACTGTACACCATACACGGTACACAGTACTCTGTGCACTATACACGGTACACTGTACTCTGTGCGCTGTGCACTATACACGGTACACTGTACTCTGTGCACTGTGCACTGTGCACTATACACGGTACACTGTACTCTGTGCACTGTGCACTATACACGGTATAGTAGTATATACGGTATATACAAGGCATATACACTGTACTATGTGCGCTGTGCACTATACACGGTACACTGTACTCTGTGCACTGTGCACTGTGCACCATACACGGTACACTGTACTCTCTGCACTGTGCACTATACACGGTACACTGTACTCTCTGCACTAGACACGGTACACTGTACTCGGTGCACTACACAGCTGGCTTTTTGCGCTGCTTGCAAAAGCCGACCCAAAATTGTGGTTTGAAACCAAACTCGTGGAATTCGATCCCAAGTGTTTTTTTTCGTTTCGCCTCGATGGGGAATCTCAAAAAAACGAGTTTTGAACGCAATTGGACGACCTTCGTCAACCCGGCGTTTTGCGCTGCTGGGAAAAGCCCACCCAAAATGGTGGTATGAAGCCGACCTCTTGGAATTCGATCCAAAGGGTGTTTTTTCGTTTCGCCCCGATGGGGAAACTCGAAAAAACGAGTTTTCAACGCAATTGGACGACATTCGTCAACCCGCCTTTTTGCACTGCTTGCAAAAGCCCAGCAAAAATGGTGGTGTGAAACCGACCTCGTGGAATTTGATCCCAAGGGTGTTTTTTTGTTCCGTCCCGATTGGGAAACTCGACAAAACGAGTTTTCAACCCAATTGGACGACCTTGGTCAAACCGGCGTTTTGCGCTGCTTGGAAAATCCCACCCAAAATGGTGGTATGAAACCGACCTCGTGGAATTCGATCACAAGGGTGTTTTTTCGTTTCGCCCCGATGGGGAAACTCGACAAAACGAGTTTTGAACGCAATTGGACGACCTTCGTCAACCCGGCGTTTTCCGCTGCTTGGTAAAGCCCAGCAAAAATAGGGGTATGAAACCGACCTCGTGGAATTCGATCCCAAGGGTGTTTTTTCGTTTCGCCCCGATGGGGAAAGTCGAAAAAACGACCTTCGTCAACCCGCCTTTTTGCACTGCTTGTAAAAGCTAGGCCACCCAAAATGGTGGTATGAAACCGACCTTGTGGAATTTGATCGCAAGGGTGTTTTTTCGTTTCGCCCCAATGGGGAAACTCGAAAAAACGAGTTTTCAACCCAATTGGACGACCTTGGTCAAACCGGCGTTTTGCGCTGCTTCGAAAATCCCACCCAAAATGGTGGTGTGAAACCGACCTCGTGGAATTCGATCCCAAGGGTGTTTTTTCGTTTCGCCCCGATGGGGAAACTCGAAAAAACGCGTTTTGAACGCAATAGGACGACCTTCGTCAACCCGGCTTTTTGCACTGCTTGCAAAAGCCCACTCAAAATGGTGGTATGAAATCGAAAACTGTAAAATCGATTCCAAGGGTGTTTCTGCGTTTCGCTCCGATGGGGATAGTCGAAAAAACGCGGTTTGAACGCATTTGGACGACCTTCGTCAACCCGGCTTTTTGCGCTGCTTGGAATAGCCCACCCAAAATGGTGGCATGAAACCGAAATTGTAAAATTCGATCCCAAGGCTGTTTTTTCGCTTCGCCCCGATGGGGAAAGTTGAAAAACCGCGTTTTGAACGCAATTGGACGACCTTCGTCAACCAGGCTTTTTCCGCTGCTCGGAAAAGCCCACCCAAAATGGTGGCATGAAACCGAAATTTTAAAATTCGATCCCAAGGGTGTTTTTTCGTTTCCCCCCGATGTGGAAATTTAACAAAACGCGTTTTGAACGCAGTTGGACCACTTTCGTGAACCCGGCTTTTTCCGCTGCTTGGAAAAGCCCACCCAAAATGGTGGCAGGAAACAGAAATTGTAAAATTCGATCCCAAGGGTGTTTTTTCGATTCGCCCCGATGGGGAAAGGTTAAAAAACGCGTTTTGAACGCAATTGGACGACCTTCGTCAACCCGGCTTTTTCCGCTGCTTGGATAAGCCCACCCAAAATGGTGCCATGAAACCGAAATTGTAAAATTCGATCCCAAGGGTGTTTTTTCGTTTCGCTCTGAATGGGAAAGTTGAAAAAACGCATTTTGAACGCAATTCGACGACCTTCGTGAACCCGGCTTTTTCCGCTGCTTGGAAAAGCCCACCCAAAATGGTGGCAGGAAACCGAAATTGTAAAATTTGATCCCAAGCGTGTTTTTTCGTTTCTCCCCGATGGGCAAAGTTTAAAAAACTCGATTTGAACGCAATTGGACAACCTTCGTGAACCCGGCATTTTCTGCTGCTTGGATAAGCCCACCCAAAATGGTGCCATGAAACCGAAATTGTAAAATTCGATCCCAAGGGTGTTTTTTCGCTTCGTTCCGATGGGGAAAGGTTAAAAAACGCGTTTTGAACGAAATTGGACTACCTTCGTCAACCCGGCTTTTTCCGCTGCTTGGAAAAGCCCACCCAAAATGGTGGCAGGAAACCGAAATTGTAAAATTCGATCCCAAGGGTGTTTTTTCGCTTCGCCCCGATGGGGAAAGGTTAAAAAACGCGTTTTGAACGCAATTGGACTACCTTCGTCAACCCGGCTTTTTCCGCTGCTTGGAAAAGCCCACCCAAAATGGTGGCATGAAACCGAAATTGTAAAATTCGATCCCAAGGGTGTTTTTTCGTTTCGCCCCGATGGGGAAATTTAACAAAACGCGTTTTGAACGCAATTGGACCACTTTCGTGAACCCGGCTTTTTCCGCTGCTAGGAAAAGCCCACCCTAAATGGTGGCATGAAACCGAAATTTCGGGTGGGCTTTTCCAAGCAGCGGAAAAAGCCGGGTTGACGAAGGTCGTCGAATTGCGTTCGAAACGCGTATTTTCAACTTTCCCCATCGGGGAGAAACGAAAAAACACTCTTGGCATCGAATTTTACAATTTCGGTTTCCTGCCACCATTTTGGGTGGGCTTTTCCAAGCAGCGGAAAAAGCCGGGTTCACGAAGGTCGTCGAATTGCGTTCTAAACGCGTTTTTTGAACTTTCCCATTCAGCAGCCGTTCTCACGCACTTCGAACGTAGGAGCAGCAGCCTCGTGAGAACACCGTCAAGCTGACGAGCGGGAAGGGGCGCGCCGCGTTTGAGGCGGCCTTGGAGGCGATAGACGCCTTCGTCGACGGCTCGTTGACGGACACGTGGTGGTGCAAGTGGAACGTTGCTCGCAGTGCCGTTTTCCTGGGCATGGCGACGACGCTCGGACGCTGGTTGGCGCGCGTGACCGGCGTTCCCGACCAAGTCAAGAGAACCGTCCACCAGCACCTGCGGATCGCAGCGGCGTGCCTCGCCTCGCCGTCGGCTCGCCTCCACCTGGCGTTCATGGCCGCGTTGGTGGCACTCTTGGGACGGACGCCCCTCGACGACCGCGGAGCACTCGAGACCGGCATGGACGAGAGCGCGCTTTCGGGGGTTCCGCAGATCGCTCGAGCATATGCCATGCCTGCGTTCGCCATCGACAGGCACACGCATCGAGGACGTCACTGCCTCGACACCGCCGCGCGACTCAAGGGATACTGCAACACCCTGCAGGTCCCACTGCCCTGCGACGCGTGGAAGAGTCACGGGCCGTCGCCGCACGCGCCACGTCAAATGGGCTTCGAAGAGTTCGTGGAGCACGTTCAGCGATGCGAGCAGGAAAACGGAGGCGGCAGGGCTCCGCTGTTCGCGGAGGAGGCGCTTGCACTGTATCGACAGCAGGATCCCGGTAGAAGGAAGCGCGTCGCCGTGGTGGAACGGATGCTTGCCCTCGACAACGGCTCGCCACCCCGGCCGCCGCCTCCCAAGAAAAACCCGAAGTGCGGTACGCTACCCGGGACGGCGACGAGTTCGACGACGACGACGACGACCGCGCATTCGTCTGCGGACGAGAAGACGCTCAGGCGCTGGATCGGCGGGCAGCAACCGTTGGCTATCGGTTCCGAGGTGCGATGGCACGAATTGCCGTCGCGGTTTCCGATGGCCCAGCTGCCCGCAGGGGGCAAACCGGCCGTGTTCGTCGACTTCGAGGAAGAGTGGGTCATCAAGGGGCCATTCTCGAACTGCTCGTCGCCCTTGCGGAGCGCCTGTCTGACTTGTCTGGCGCGCGACGCGCTCGGGCTCTCTGCGTGCGTGCCAGAAGTGTTGGCCTTCGCGGACGAAGCGACCGAGCAGATCGGCTTGACGAGTCCCATGATCGGTAAAAGAGAACCCGCCGCGTCCACGTTCGCCGCCGGCCCGAAGGCCATGTCGGACAACGCCGACCGAGGAATGCAGAAGTTGCACGATTACTTCGCGAGCAGCGGCAGCATACGCCTGGGCAACCCGCTGGACCTGCTCAAGATAGTTGTCGCAAAGGCCGCGCTCGGTTCCACGGACAACAACACGTCCAACGTGGTGGTGGTCTTGAACGATGCAGAGGTCCGCGACGGCGACCGCCGACCGCCCCCGCCGCCGCCGCGCGTGTACGGATTGGATTTCGGGGGACGAGCAGACTTTGCCAAGCTCGCAGAGAACGCGGCGCGAGCCGCTCGACAAAGCCCGCCGACTATCTCTTGGGCGTTCTCCAAGACGCCGCGCATGGAAGTGATGCGACGGATCGACGAACTGGCCAATGCCGGGTCGACGGGGATGTCCGCCTGGCTACTGGAACTGCAGAGCGCGGCGGGACTGAGGCGTTTCGAGGACGTGTGCCGCGCCTTTCCGGCCGGTGTCGCTCCCGCGATCGAGGATTACTCGCACGCGCTGAGCCTGTTCGTCGCGCACTTTGCGAGGCTGCACCGGCGGCCCGATGCTGCCACCGGCCCGGCGGCCGCAGCTTGCAGACCCCGTTAATTTTTATCGTCGGCGGTAGTATTGTAAGAGAAGAAGAGAGGGGGGGAAGCCCTTCCCATCTAAAAGAAAAAAAACGGAAATAAAGAGCATCGTTTGTTGTTTGTTTTATTGAAGTCGTTTGGTTTTTTGGCGAGAAGGGCGCTGGTGGCGGGAGAGGGGACGAGACGCGCGTTAAGCGGTCGAGGGGATGATGCCGAAGAGAAAAGAGTCGAAGATCCGGCGGTATGGGAAAGAAGAGCGCCACCGCCGTCGGACGGATTGCTTCTTCTTTCCCGCCGGCTGGAAGTTTCGCTGCCCCTACGACGGCGACGACAAGTGCAGGTGCTGCGCCTTTGCCCGTCTTAGCGTCTCGACGGGACCGTACCGACCGCCGACCCTTTGGTAGCGCGCATTGTTCTTAACGGTCCGCGAAGACGCGCGTCCGCCGACGATGGACAATTACGTCGAGTACGCTTTTGCCATCGGCGTCACCGTGTCCCTCCAGACGACGCCGTCTCGGACGAGCAATTGTTGTCACGAAGAACTGTGTCCGATGTACTTGAGGTTCTTGCAGGCTCGCTACTCGTTCACCGGCGCTCGGTACTTGGACTACGACGCGGAAGACCGAGAGCGCGCCGCCGACGGCCGCCGACGCGTAGACGACGACGACAACTGCAACCGCCCGGGCCGCCCCGATCGCGTCATGTGGTTGTTGAACTACGTCAAGCTGGGAATCTCCAATTCTCGTCTCTGCAGCTTCTGGGGGGCAGACGGCGCGTCCGCCACTTGGCGGCTCGTTCTGGAGGCGCAGCCCCTCTACACGGCGATCGACGCGATCGACGCCACGTTTGCGCTCGCTCTGTCCCAGTGGCGGCGTCACCCCGCCCATCTGTGCGCGAAGTTCGACGAGCGCGGAGTTTTGCCGAGCATCGTGGCGGGTGGTCTGTGCTACCTGCTCGCGAAATGCTGCCGCGGACAAGCGGGGGTAGACCGAGGAGGAGAGGAGAGAAGGGACCGACAAATGGCGGCCATCCTCGTCGCCCTTTCCCACGGGCTACAGGCCATTCCTTTGCAGTTTATCGATCCGCGATGGCACGAGCGACGAGGCGAGACAGTTGCCCGCGACCTCGAGTCGACGACGCTTTTGTCGAAATTGCTGACCGAACACTTTGAGGAGTTTGCACCCTGCTCCATCCAGATCGAAAACGGCCACAACGCGCGCGTGCCTTCCAGGCACCTCGTTGACGCCCTGCGCGAGTGGCTGTGGTCGGCGCCGTCTCTCGCCCCCGCCAAGGCCGCCGCGACCGCCGCGACCGCCGCGTCTTCGTCGACGACCGATACGCTGCACGTACTCGCATCGGTCGAGTTCGCACGACTCTGTCATCGCCTGTTGCTGGAGCAGTTGCCCAGGGAGAGCCACCGGGACCGGTTGCACCGGCATCGTTGCCGCTGGCGCCGTTCGCGAGAGACCACCCATCCGAATCCCGTGTCGAGCATCTGCATCTTCGCCGACGAGGCGCGGCGACGGGTCGTACCGCCGTCCTCGGCCAACGAAGTGGGTCTCGTCTTCGACGCTTCGACAAAGCGCTGGATGGCAGACGAGCGAGTCAGACCGGCGTTGTTGGCGATCCAGCACTGGCTGCAGGAATGTCCGACGGCCTGCGACGCCATCGTCAAAGGGATGGCGGCGTCCCGCGAAAGTTGCAATCGACCGACGTGCGGTACCGAAATCGACGACAGCGGGAACCCCTGGCTGCTCTTCGGGTATCGACGCCCGCCGAGCAGGGGGAAGCGAAAGCGGACGAGAGAGCGCGACGACGATCGCTCTGACGAAGTTATCGCATGGAAAAAATGCAAATTATTTGATGCAGACGACGGGGGAGCAGACGGACATCGGCAAGGAGCTGGAGCGAGAGTGGAAGGATGTCGGGGAGGACTGAGAGGAAAAGACAGGGAATGGTGGGAGATGCGCGACACTCCATACACGACGATGCCGCCGCGTCGATGGGGGACGGTTCTCTCACTTCTTCCCCGCCTTCTTTATTGTCGCCGGTCGACGTGCGGCTTCTACTGTCGCGTCGAAGAGGGCGACGACGGCGACGGCTGCGCTGTCACCGAGGACTGCCCGTGCATGGGTTTTCTGCGGGAGACCGTGAAAGCGGGACCGCTAATCGATCCCGACGACGTTGACGGCGCGAACGCTTGGACGCCACCGGCCCTGGTCTTGCGCAACCCGCTTTCGCGAGCGTCGCTGCGACCGCGGTACCTCGACTCGTACTTCGCATACGCCGCGTGCGTGTCGTTTTGCGCCGGCTGCACGAACCGCGCCACTCGCCTTCGCCCCTACTACTACTGCGACGACCCCGGGGTGGCAGTTTCCCCTCCTCCTTCCTCTCCTCTTCCTCCTCTGAGCTCCAGCGGTGGTCGACCCTACTGGCGAGGCAGGTCGGTGTGTCCCGGACACGCAACGTGGCTCGGCAACCAAGAGGCGCGCCGTCACTTCTGGCACTTGCCGACGCAAGCGTCGATCCTCGACGTGTTGGTCAGGTACGATTTCCTTCGGCTGTCCGTGCTTCGCGATGTGCCTCGCCGTTGCCTCGGCGTACCGTACCAGCAGAGACTGCTCGCCCGCATGAAGGAGACCGGCCCTCAGGGTTCGTCGCTCGCTTCGAAGTCGGCCGTCGCAATGCTCGTCGAGCTGCTTTGCGGTCGCCTTTTCGACTTCGTCCTCGGTCGATCCGACGGGCTCGACCCGGTCCTGGCGTGGTATGCGGCCACCGCGGCCTTTCGGTGGCTCTCCCACTGGATGGAGCGCTACGAGGACGACGACGACGATGACGACGACGGCGGCCGCCGGGAAGGGGGCGCGCAGACGGCTCGGGCCAGACAGAGCGTGCACGCCGCCGCGTCGCGTACTCCGACCGGACCCGGGCGATGTCGTCGTCGTCGAATACGGGCGCGTCTTCCTTGGCCAAAGCGGTGTCGCGCCTCTCGCGGCGCCAGTCGTAGAGTCGGAGGGTGTTCTTGTCGGCCAGCTCGTCCGAGCATTTGAATCGGGCTCGGAGTCTCCGGGCGGCGGCGCGAAACATGCGAACGGATACTTCCTTCCGGGTCAGCGCGTAGTCCAATCTGAAGTCTCGCCTGTTCGGTCCGTGGCGTGCCGCGATCTTGACCAGCCCCTCCGAAGAAAGAGTCGGCATCATCGCGTCCTCCTCCGTACGTGCGACATCGGTCCGCACGGTCTCCTCGACGTGAAACAGGAGCACGCTTTCGTCGTTACGCAAGACGGGCACAAATACCCGGAATCCGCCATACGACTTCGGGTGGAGCACGCCGCCCTCCGAATCCAGCACGATGTAATCCGTAGCGTCGAGGGTCACTTTTTGGATGTTACCCTCGCCGGTCGGGTATATTAGCGACGAGATGCTCCACAGCGTCGTCTGTCCGTGTTTGAACTCTTCCTCGACCAACGCAGCTGGTTGTCTCGACGGCCTTTGCCGACGTACAGGTAGACGCGCACATAGCCCCCGTTCGACACGAACTCGACGCCTAGCGCATAGCCCTGCTTGCAAGTCGCTGCCGTAGTCGCCCAAAGGACACCATCGCGGAGCAGGAGCCAACGGCGCGCATCGCGTACCGTGAACGACATCTCGCCGTTGCTCCCGAACTGCACGGGACATTCCCGGTCCACGGCGTCGCCGCGAGACCCGCTGCGTTCTAGGGACGGCGAAGGCGGCGTCTGGGCAACCCCCTGCTGATGCGCCTCGACCCCCGCGGGGCCGGGCTTCCGTTGCTCGAAACGGACTCCGAGACGTTCCTTCTGCTCGGCTCTTTCCGCCTGCGGTTCAGCGTTTCCGCTGCCTCATCCTCCCCTCTGACAGTGCTCTTTGACCTCCACCACCTCTAGGCGCAACATCTCCAATTCGCCCCTGCACAGTTCCACGGTCTTTTCCAGCTGCAGCAACCTCGTCCCTAAATCTCCTACCTCTCCGGCGTTCTCGTCTATTTCGCGACTGCGTAGTTGCAAATTCCGCGAGAACTGCCTGCTTCGAGCTTCCAGGAGCGCCAGGCGCGATTCCGAAACGATTTCGGCGTGGCGGTGGCTCCGAGTTCCGCCGCTCTTGCCGCCGCCGCGGCCATCGCCCGCCATTTTTCCCGGCTCCGCGTCGGCATCAGCGTCGAACCGTCGTCGCCGCGATCCTTCTCTGCATCCACCTTCAACATTTCCCCCTGCTCCTATTCCCCGTCCTCCTCGCACACCTCCATCCAAGTCGCCTTCCGGTGGCCACTCTGGGTGCGGCTGCGGCTGCGGCGGCGGCGGCGGCAAAGACTGCGACGAAGGCGCGCGCCGTGCGGGTCGCACGACGCCGCGGACCATGGTAGTTGCTACCCTCCGGGTGATGCCAGTGGCCTTCGAGCCTTTGTCGTCCAACGCGTCGACCCCTTCGTCTTCGTCGCACGACGATGTCGCGCACCACGAGGGCGCAGACGCATCCCCGTCGCCGCCGCTCCCGCGTCTTTCCACGTCGGAGGGCACGACGACGACGCTGTCGTCCTCGGACCACCAGTTGAAAGAGGCGTCTTCTTATTTCTCGCGGATGCCGGTCCGTCGCGTTCTCGCTGCAACTGCCGATCCGTCTTCGTCCCCTCTTGTCCCATCTTCTGCTCCTCGTCCCCTACTACCGCGGACGATCAATCTCTTCACCGCCGCCATCGTCCCTCGCGGCCGCTTTCTTTCGAAGGCCAAGGTAGCGAGGGCAGTGGCGACGTCTCCGACACGGTGGCCGCGGCCAAGGCGTCGTCAAGCTCCGCCTTTCCTGTGGCGGTTAGCTTCATCTTCGTCGTCGTCTTCTCCTCCTAGCGCTGCTTGGCGTTTTTCCGCCTGCCCCCGATCGTCCTCTTCTCGTTCTTCTTCGTCTTCTTCTTCTTCTTCTTCTTCTTCTTCTTCTTCTTCTTCTTCTTCTCTGTCGTGGTACTCGTCGTCGTCGTCGTCGACGCCTTCCAGGAGACAGACGTGAGACATCCCGCTACTGTCCGTCGAGTGCGCCGAGAGCGGCGCGTTTTCCAGTAATAGCGTCCGCTCGTCCGACGCGTCGGATTCGGATTGACGGCGGAGGCGATGCATACGCTGTACACAGCATTTGTAACTGCATCGTCTTCCCTTTTTTGGGCGCGCCGCGGCAAACTTCGCGTTATCCAGATAGTCTTACGACGACTGCATGGAGGGTTACGCGTCGACCTCGACGACGGGCGTCTTCGACGAGGCGGTGTGACCGCCAAGAAATTACGACGAATTCTTTGCGGAAGAGACGGTCGGGAACAACAAAAACGGCAAGCGAGCAAGAGGAGGGGAAGACGCGGAGCCGATGGCCTTCGACGAGTTCTTCGAGCCGCAGCTCGAACCGCGCTTACAGTGCCCGATCTGCCTGGCGGCACTGCGAGACCCCGTGCAGACCGCGTGCGGCCACCGGTTCTGCCGAGCATGTCTCGACCTGTGGATGTCCAGATCACCGGCAGGGCCCTGCCCGGTGGACAAGTTGTCGCTAAAGAGAAACGCGATCAACGCAGACTGTTCTTGCGAACGCGAGGTGTCGAATCTGACAGTGCGTTGCAGATTGTGGCAAGATGGCTGGAAATGGGTCGGACCGCTGGGCAAATTGCGCGAGCACGCCACCCGCGACTGCGAGAGTAGATGCGTTGCGTGCGACGGTGTGACGCTGCCGCGCGCTCTCATGGCGCAGCACTGGCAAAGAGACTGCCCGGCCGCGGAGACGGTCTTCCCGTGCCAACGATTCACCACGTGCTCGTTCAGAGGACCCCGCAAGGACGTCGACGCGCACTTGACCGCCAATCAGTCGAAGCACCTGAGCGACGCATTCGACGCTCTGGCGGCGGGGCAGACGGCGACCCGGACGCCGCCAATGCAGGGCAGCGGGAGCCGCGTCGGCACTTCGCCCACGGTGGCTGCATTCGCGCAAGAATTGCGGGGTTCCGTCGAACCGTCGTAGCAAGAGCTGCGCGATTGGCAGAGGCGCGTCGAGAGAAGGCTGTCAGCAATGGAGTACTCCCGTCGAGAACAGCAGGGAGGCGCCGCCGCGTCTTCGTCGTACCCGTTCGAGCGATTGTGCAACGGCGTGTACGTTTGGAAGATCGCGAGCGTCGGCGAGAAGCGTCGACTAGCCGCGGCAGGAACCACCGACGGCGTCCTCCGCAGCGTACAGTTCTACACGTCGGTGTACGGGTACAAGGCAATGGTGTTGCTCTTTTTGAACGGCGTCAGGCGGTTCAAGGGCAAGTCGCTGAGCGTGTTCTTGCACCTGGTGGGGGGCGATTACGACGATGCCCTGACGTGGCCCTTCTCCGGCCAAGTCGTGTTCTCCATATTGGAAAGAACGGACACGGAAACTCCGAACCACTTGACACTAACTTACAACACTTTGTCGTCGGCGAGACCAGCGCTCGATAAACCGCTAGGAGAAGGCTGCATCAACAGGACAGGATACGGCTTCGACAACTTTGCGCCGCTGGAGGACGTGTTCTGCTCGGGGTCGCGGTACGTGTCCAGGACCGACGAAATGCTCATCAAGGTCACCGTGACGCCCGCGTCCCGTTGACCCGTCCGCTCCCACTTCCCTTCCCCCTTCCCACTCCAGCGAACGCACACGCACGCAGACACACGCACACGCCGCGATTAAAAAAAAAAAAACAGAGGCAAACGTAAAATAATAAAACAAGAAGCGTTAACGAAGGACCGTGGCTCGTTCCTGTTTTTGCCGCCGCGTCGACTTTGCCGGGACATGCATTGCGATCAGACGCGCGAGTCGCCTCTTGACGACGCGCTTGCGACCGCGCTTTTGCTCCAGCTTTCTCTTGAAAGCACCCAGCACCCCGGCATCGAGGCGATGGCCGCACTCTTTGACGGCCTGCGCAAAATGCTCCACCATGTGGGTCATCTTGTGAAACGCGCCGCCTCCGCCGCGTCGTCGTCGTCGCCTCCTGCTATTTTCGGTCCCGCTCTCGTCCCCCTCGTCGTCGTCCTCCAACCCCTCCTCGTCCTCGTTTTCTTCGCCTTCGTCCAGGAGGAGTCGACGCTTCCTCACGCGATGAAGGTCGTCGACGAACCGCAGATGGTCGAGATGGTGATCGACGGCGTGCCCGTGCACTCGTTGCAAGTCCACCGGCAGATGACCTAGCTCCAGCATCTCGTGGAGCGTGAGGTGCTCGTCGTTTTCCGACACCGTGAGGACAAACGCTTCCGCAAACCACTCGTCCACCGTGCCGGTGTCGACGCGCCTTCCGCCACCGGCAACCCCGGCAGCGCCAGCGACGCCCGCCGTCGCCGCCTTCGCCTCAAAGGCGGCCACGTCCGAACGTTCCGCCGCCACCTTGCCCACATTCAGATAGAGCGCCTCTTTGAATACCGGGAAGAAGGTCGAGGTCGCCTCGCCGCCCCCAGTTGTCTCCATTTTCGCGTACATCGGAGCGACCGGTAAATATACGATCCCGACCGACTCCTATCACTTCCCTGCCCAATTTGTCGATCATTTTTTTTCCACATGCACGCGGCATCCCCCCACCACCGGCAGTCGGAGCGCGGCAAGGCAGCTGCCGCGGCGATGGCGACGGCGACGGCAGCGGACGCCGTCGAACGATTCCTGGAGGACGGCCGCAACGTGTTCTTGACCGGCTCGCAGGGCACCGGGAAGACCACGGTCACCTACGAGACCCTCCGTAGACTCTCCGTCAAAGGGTGACGAGTGATATGCAACGCCAGTACGGGCGTGGCCGTTCAAAACCTGACGCCACCGGACGACAGGGCGAGCGGGATCCGTCGGGCGGAAGGGGAGAAGGATTGCGACTATTCGATGGCGAGGGTAGCCGCGAAGTGGTTCGCCGCAACCGTGCACAGAGCCTGGGCTTTCGGCTGGCGCGAGGTGCGCTGGTTGGAGGCCCACGGCGCCGACAACAGGAACGTCGACGGCTTCATGGGATCGTACAAAAAAAAGTGGCGACCGAGTCGCGAGCGGTACCGCCGCAACGGTCAGCGGCAGCGGCACCCCCAGGAGCAGCGACAAGAGGAGCGGGACGAGACGCTGCCCGCGTTTCTCTCCGGAGATGTCGTGGTGATCGACGAGACATCCATGCTCTCCGGATTCCTATTGAGAGTGCTAGATCGAGTAGCTCGCTGGTGGACGGGAGCGGAAAATTCGGCGTTCGGTGGACATGACCATGCTTTTCGTCGGCGACGCCCTTCAACTGCCGCCCATCGAGCCGAGCAACGCGAAAGACAAGGACGACGATGACAACGAGAAGGCGAAGGGGAGGACGAAAAAGGGGGAAGACTTCTTCTTCCGGGCGGAGGAGTGGCAAGACGGCACCTGGGTGCAGCGAGTGGTGCTGCTGACGCGAAACCTGAGACAGGCAGAGGACCCCGAGTACGCCGAGACGCTCGAGCGCATGGCGAGGAACGCGCTCACTTCAGGAGACGAGCCACGCTTCCGGGACGCCATGCTTAAAGGCGGGCTCGAGGAGGCCCTCGACCCGGATGCGCTGCCCGGCGTGTTGAGAGTGTTCAATCGGCGCACCCAGTGCAGGTGGTTTGCGGAGAGCGCCTCGGAGGCGGCGCTATCGAGGGGCGACCAAATCTTGCAGCTGTCGTTGCGGGAGGAGTGGTCCATGCCGAGAGCGCTGGCGGAAGCGGCGTACGGGAGAGCGGAGGTGGTTGCGAAGCGCGACGCGCTAGTCGACAAGGCAAACTGCGAGTTCTGCCGAGAGGTGTTCGAGGGCTGTCCCGTGTTTCTTCGGTACAACGCGGACGTGTCTCGCGGCCTAGCGAACGGCGCGCGAGGACGCGTGATCAAGCTCGACGAGGACGGAAACCCCGTGGTGGACTTCGAAGGCGGTGCGGGCGAATGTGTCGTGCGGCAAATCGCCAAGACCGTCTACCTGGATGACTACCCTCCGGCGCGGCGAGCGGACATCGAGGAAGGGCGCAGTCGCGAAGATCCCGGTAGGCCGGTGGCGAGGGTGGACTACTGGGTGTACCCGTTGTCGACGGGTTTCGCGATGGCGCCATGGTGCGTCCAAGGGAAGACTCTGGACGCCGTTCAGCAAGCCTTCTACGTCGTGGTGAGCAGAGTCGACGTGTCGCGGAACCCGGTCGACGCGCCTCTCGTTCAAGCTTTGCCCGGGCGACGACGACCCCACGGACCGTAAGAAGAAACGGCCACACGGCTTGTTCTTGACGCGATTTTGCCCGCAGCAAACCTACGTGCATCCGGCAGTCGTCGAATACTTGAACGGGCTCAAGACGAAAGCTGCGAGGGGCGTACTAGAAGAACCGCCGGGGCGAGCCGCGGGGCGAAAGCCGCCTCCGACGACGAAGTCGGGGTTTCGAAAAGGAGCAGAAAGGGGAAACGCGCATCGACGGCGCCGGCCAGTCGCGGGCCGTCGAGAGCGGGCAAGAAGAGCCGGTGAAGAAGAAGAGGAGCCTTCATGGCAGCGAGGGGCGAGGGGGCGTGGCGCTGCAGGGCGTTCAGCACCGTGTTCTTGGACTTCGAAAAGCGCGAGGTGACCAAACGGTGCCACGATGCGAGGCAGGCGTCGCTCAACCAAGAGGTGTTCGCTTACGCGAGATTCGCGCCCGCGGCGACCTCGACGGGCGAGACGACGCTTCCCGTACCGGCGCTGCTGGAGAAATCGCGACCGACGATCGTGTGGGGGATGCCGCTCCACAGTTCCCTGAAGCTCGAGTACGTCGGCCCCACGCTGATGGAATTTTCCCTCTCGCGGGCCTTGGAATTCGTGGCGGAGCTTCTCTTTCCCCTGTTGGACGCCCTGACCTTCCTGCACGACAGGGGCGTGCTCCACTGCGACGTAAATCCCTTCAACGTGTGCGTGTCGCAGTCGGCGCGAGACGGCAGCGTCGACGCCGTCAAACTCGTGGATTTCGTCAGCAGCGCGGTGACGACGTCTCGCGAACGCAAGGGAGGAGGAGACCTTGACGGTCTGCCACGACAATGCACGCAGCCCAGGAACACGAGCACAGCACGAATAGCACCGGCACCGAGCCGGCAGCCGTACAGACGAAGATCGTGGGCGCGCGCGCCGGGCCGCCGATGCCGTGGTCGCCGTTCGCTGCGCTCGTGGCCGCCGCCGGCGCGTTTAGCCGCGCGACGACCAGGGCGAACTGCTGCAGCAGCGCCGAGACGACGTAGGCGGTCCACGTTCGACGCCAGTCGCTGCAACCGCGACGGCAGCGCCAAGAAGAAGCGCGGCCGTCGCCTCGTGGGCGATCGTGTCTCCCGGAGCGAAGGTGGCGATGGCGGTCCATGGAAAACGCTCGCCACCCCAGCGTCAACGTCGGGAGAGCCGCGCATGTCAAGAAGTACCAATTCCTGTCGACCAGCGCGACGGTCGAAGAACCGTCGCCGCCCGTGGCAGCCGACGCCGCCGTCACCGCGAGGTGATGGGAAAAAAGAGCGCTCTGCACCACGACCAACGACAAGAACAGCGGTCGAGCGATGGCCTCGAGGGACTCCGCGACTCTCCGACTTCCGTCTCGGAGGAGATCGTTGCTCTGGCCGTGGCGGTCGCCGTCGATGCCCGGGGCACTGTCGCGGCGGCGACGGCGCGACTGCGCCATCCCGTTCTCGGCCACCGACGCAGCCGACGTCTCTAGCGCGATAGAGTCCGCGTCTTCGACGTCGTCGGGCAGGTGGCGGTGGCAGTTTCTTCGCCCGTGGCGCCGCCCGCGCTTCTCACCGACGACGGGAAGGGTGCTCGCGGTTCCGCGCATTGCTCGTCTTCCTCCCCTCCCCGCTATACCTTCGGCGAGCGGATTAGTCCAAGGCGACGCGGAGGAAAAAGCGCCGATGGTAAGCGCGCGAGACGACGAGACGAGAAGCGACGCAATGCCCCGCCGCCTAGCGCGGACCCTGTCGTTCGTCGGCCAAGACTTCGTCGACGATCCCGTCGACGTCAGCGGCGACGACGACGACGACGACAGCGAGGATTCCTTGTCCCCGGAGTTGTTCGAAGACTATTACAGCAGCGGCGGTCAAGCAGACGACGGCGGGGATAGTTCGGCTGACCGCGGGCGAAAGAGGACGCAAACGAGAGACGACGTCAGGGCGGAATGCGGCGGGAAGCGAAGGCGCCTCGGCAAATAAGGGCGTGGCGGCAGACAACGCGCTAGCAGAACAGAAGAAAACTGCCCGTTACCGGGATGCGGAGACGACGACCGCGACGACGACCTCGACGACTGCAGATTGTGCACCTCCTTCCACGCGACGGAGATCGCGTCGTGGAAATTCTCCGCGGAGAACCCGCAAGTACCACGCGGTGGAAGGAGCGCACAGAAAGCGCAACCTTTTGCGGGAATTCGCCGACCGGCTGCGACGGGAGGCGACGAGGTGGCTCGTCCGAGATCCCACGCTGCTCAACGACCCGTGGCAGAGGAGCTTCTTCTTCAAGGAGGCAGCGTCGTTTCTGGTGCGAAATCCGCACAACGCGTTGTTGCTCTTGCTAAAAGACAAGGTTACCGCGCCGAAACGCGCCTGGTTGCAAGTCGCAGAGTTCGTCTCTTCTTCGCGAAAACGGACCGAGACCGAAGCGGTCCGACTGCTTGGACTACTCGACGGAACCAATACCGACACGACCGTGCTGGACGTGGAACGGTGCTACGGAGGAAGCGTCTGCGGCCCGACGGTAGAAGGAGCGGGGGAGCCTTCGGAGGAGCCGAGAGACGTTCTGCGAGGAGACGATGAACGGACGCGGACGTACCTGCTGCGTTCCGCGGTCAGGAGGGTCGGCAGGGCGGCTGTGCTGTGTCGGCGTCGACGTCGACGTCGGGGCGGTCGGCTGCGACGCGACCGTCGACGTCCTTCGCGCGACGACGGGGAGGAGAAAGAAGAGGTGGAAAAGGAGGGAGCGGAGAAAGAAAGCGACGAAGACGCGCGCCTTCTTTACCGCGGTGTGAAGAAGTCGCTGGCGACGATCTTTTGGCTGGAACGGGGAAGGAGGACGTACGGCTTTGACGGTATATCGGAGAAGGACCTCGACCTCCTCGGCAGGGATGCCGCGGTGGGCACAGGGGGAGGAGGAGCGAGTGGGACGGCGGTTGCGCGGGGCGGCAAATCTACCGGCCGACTGTTCGAACGGCGATGCAGGGTCGCCGCCGCCCGTTTTGCGGACTCGCCGACATCCAAGGCGTTAAAGTTGGACGTCTTCGACGCCGTGTGGGACGCGCTGTTTGCCGGATTGGCAGGAGTTCGCGACGACGGCCCCGATGCGAAGGAGGAGACGGAGTCGGTCTTCGATGCGGACGCGCCCGAAACGACGGCGGACGCTGAATCGGACGACGACGACGACGCGGCCGTGATTTACGCTACTCGCGCAAGGGTCAATCCTCGGCCTCTCGCGGGCTCGTCGTGCAAGTTGTTGGCGGCCGCCGTGATTCGCCTGCTCCATCGCCCGACCGTCTCGCGCCACCATCCTGCCGCTGAAGCCGCTGCGTTCGCAGCGGGGATCGCTCTTCCGCCGCACGAGACCTCCGTGGAGAATCTCCGCGATTGCGCTGCCTTGCACCGGTTTCTGGCGCCTCGCGCCGCGCCGATGCCCGCGTTCACCGTGGATTGCACCACCAGAAGGGGCAAGACCGGGGAAGACACGACGCACCTGCTCGTCCCTAGACGTCGAGCCGTCGACGACGGCGACGATCACCGCGAGTGGCTCGAGCCCGTCGGTTACAGCCACGGACCTAGTCCGCATCCGACACCCCAGAGAATCGACGACTTCTTGGACCTCGAAAGGGCGTGCCTCGAACGCTGGGGGTTTCCGGCGACCGACCGGCCGTTATACGAGAAAGGGATCGAAGCGCTTCGATCCAGAACACCTTCGCAGTGGTGGCGCGACTTTCCCATTTCGTCGTCGTCGTCGTCGGCCGCGGCACCGGCATCTTCGCCGGCCGTTCCGACGGCACGGAAACTGCCGAGGGGGGACGACTGGAAAGACAGCGAGGGCGATGGAAAAGACGACCGACGACGAAGGGCCGTTCTGGATGGCGCCGTGGACGAGACGTTCTTGCTCGCCGATTTCGAGACCTGCAAGGCCCGGTACAACGGCAAGCACGAGATCCGCGTCTGTCGGGGTTCAGCCGGCAAGATCCTCGTCGGACCGATGTCATTCGGAGACGTTGCCAGGATGATCTGTTGCCGTCAGCTGTGCGGCGAGGTCGCCGGTCTTGGGTGCGTTCCACGGGCTCGGGCCGTGTCGACGTCGACGACGACCCGCAACTACTTCGCGATGGAAATGCCGCAGTCGTTGCCCGCGCCATGGCCGACCGTCCGAGAACTGGGTGAAGGGAGGGAGGACGACGGAGGGCCGTCGCCTGCAGACCGTTACGCGCCGGCCAATCTACCGAAGGCGTCGAACGCCTTGCCGGAAGCGGAACGGTTCGAGGCGGTGAAGGCGTACATGTTCCGGTGGATGGTGGGCATGGGCAGGAACGCACCATCCCGCGGAAAGGTGGACCTGTCGACCGGCCGCTTCTGGATGCTGGATGTTGGAGATTTCAAGGCCGTGGCGACGCCGGACTTCGCCAACGGCCACACGCTTCATTGGTTGTTCATGCATCACCAGGCGAGCGCCCGTCTGTTGGCCGTGTTGAAGGAGACCGTTCGATCGCATCGCGACGGCCTGCGACGTTGGCTTCTGGAGATGACGACTTCCCGAACCAAGAGGGAGGCGGCCGTGCAAATTCTGCGAGAAACCGGCGACGAGGCGCGAATCTCCGCCGACGTCATACTGGGCAATGCGACCGAGATACTGACTAACCTTTTCGCTCCTAGCCGCGACGTGGACGTAGTCCCCGGCAGCTCCACGGCCGTCTTGGCTGACGACGACTGCACCGAGGGGGAGACAAGCCGGACTCCGAACGCGGTTTGAAGCGCGTCGATGCAATGACCGAATAGGGGAAAACGCGGGGGAAAAAAAGATACGCGCGCGAGAGAGACGAGAGAATCGACGACATTGAATAAATACTTATAATAATGACTACAACCACGGCTCGAGCCCAGCAACAAGAAGGCAAGGCCACTTACGGAGACGGACCGGACAGGGATGAGATTGCGCGCCGGCGACCAGTGCCGCCGCCCAGTACCGCACCGAAACCGCCAGTCTACGAGCGTCGCTTCGGGCGGCCGTTGCAGTTGCCGCGGGGAGACAAGGAAGGTGCGACGGAGCAGGAGACTCTCGGGGACGGAGGGGAAGAGACGGGAGAGAGGCAAAGACCAGGAAAACGACAAGAAGAGGAAGACGACGAATTGGACGAAGAAGGAGGGAAGTGCGGAGAGGAGAGGAGGAGGAGGAGGAGGAGAAAGAGAACGAGGACGACGGAGGCGACGAAAGAAGCAGCCCAAAGCCGGGGGCGGCGACGACCCAGCCAATCGAAAGTTCCGATACATGTAGGGAGTTGCGCGAGGCGGTGCAAAAGTGGAAGGCCGTTAGCGGTTTCTTATTCGCCATGGTCGGCGAAGTCGTGAAGGGGGAGAAGCTGGGTGGCATCAGCCGCACCAGGGACGAAAAGTCGGACTACGCCACGGAAGACTCCGTGAACGCGCAGCACATGGCCAATGCTGTCGTGCGGCAGTCGGAGGAGCTCTGGATGACACTGCACGAGCACCTGGAGCGGTTCGAAGACGCGGGCTTCGTCGGCCAATACGATGAGCAGGACGGCGCTTTCCGGGTGACGGAGCTCGGGGATCCCGCCGTCTTGGCGTTTGGGCAGAAAGAGACTCTGGTGTAAAAAAACGCTATAACACTTGCGCGTGCGCGTACATGTACGCATACGTTTACGCATATATATATATATATATATATATATATATATATATTATATATGCACGGTGTACTTCCTTTGGATCGAATAAAGACGAGTCCGACAGATTTGTTTGGTTCGTAGTTTTTACTTTATTGGTTTATCGTATACGCGGGGAAGGAAGGCACGGAGAGACAGTGGGAACTCGGGGGTGTGTGGGGGAAGGGAGGGGGGGGAGAAGGACTATCCCTGTTCCATTCCCACTTCGGCCCGGTATTCGCCTCGCTCCTTCGTTTCCGAGCGCGAAACGCGAAGCTTGAATCCGAGGTTGATCGCGGCCGCGGCGGTCCAGGGCCATTCGCTGCCTTCGTCATCGTCGTCGTGGTCGTCTTCGACTCGCCCGAATCTGCCTCCCCAATCGGCCTTCGGTGGGGCGACGGGAAATAAGCCCCCGTCTCCGGCAGTGCACAGGCGTGCCTCGCTCAAGTCGTCGGCGACGACCAGCACGAAACGGCCAGGTACGATTCGACTGGGGCAATCAGACGCGTCAAGGGGCACGAGCAGGAACCTCTTCTCGATGCACACCTTAAAGAAGGCGGCGTCCACCATGCGGGCAAACAGGCAGCGCCACGCGTCGTGGACGGACGCTGGTCTAAAGGTTCCCCAGGTGCCGCCAAACGCCGTCGACAACAGGGCCTCGACCTGTCCCGGTGGACAACACGGTTTCAGCTTCACCGGATTCGCCGCTCCATACTCGTCGACGACCATCCCCGCGGTGGCGACGAGTCGAAGTTCTCTCGAGGAGACTCGCCTCGGAGGCGCCACGAGATCTTGCCTGTCGCAGTGGCGGCGACTCGACGGCGTCGCTCTCGCCAAATCCAGCATTGGTCGCCTTGGCGCGTCGACCGGGACGCTAGCGGCGTCTTGACTCGCAAAGCCGCGATCGCAATAGGTGTCGCCGACGCCGACGTCGAGATCGTGCGACGTCAACAGCAGGAACGTCTTGACGGCGGGCCACGCCACGAGACATCTCCAGAGCCACAGGGCGAGTCCTTCGACGGGCACCAGCGCCTCGTCGGCCACGCCGAGCAGCGAGCGCCACAGCGTCCGCGGCGAAGCCAGCGCGTGGGTGAACGCCATGGGCCACTTGAGCCACTCGGGATCGCGCAATTCGACCGGCGCGAGTCGCATTCCGACGCCGCTCGGGTCGACGCGTGCGAAAAACTTATGATCCATGGGGTCATCGCGGAGAGCGCGCGAACGTCGCGCCCCGGGTTGTACATGCGGCACCGCGGCGGTTCAATGCGCATTTCTCGGGGTCTTGCATTGCCGGCCTTCGCCCGCGTCGACGACGCTTAGCGACGACCGATGCAGCGCCACCGTCTCCCGCCAACAATGCGACTGCGTGTCCGCGTCGACGGGCCAGTTCTCGGGCGGCGTCCTTCGAAGCGACGGGTCGATCCGCATGGCCGCATTCGCGAACGCGCACAACGCGGACGTGGCGTGGGAGGCGCTGGCATCCTTCACGTACCTCGCAGCCGACCACCAGAGCAGTCGACCGGCGAACGGTTGGACGACGCCGGTCGCGAGCCGGCACCGACCGACGGTCACGTCTATCCTCGTCGTTTTACCGTCGCCGGTCGCAGAGGACGCGTTTAGCTCCGTCGGGCGTGCAAGCGCGCGAGGAGACAACAACAAATCGGCGCAAGGTGGTACAGAAGACGGCAACGATGTCGTCGTCGTCGTCGTCGACGACGACGACGACGACGACGACGACGACGTCGCGGAGGCAACGCCCTTTTCGTCCTCCTTCCGTCCTTTGTCGTCCATCTCGTCTGCGTGGCGCAGGAGCAGGGCGTCGAGTTCTTGCCGCCAGCGTCGTCTGCGCGCATTGTCGCTGCGGAGGCAGCGACGAAGCGCATCGGCCGTCCTTCGTCCGTAGATCTCTTCCACGTCCATCAAAAGCCCCGGGTACTCCGTGTGTTCCGTGCAGGCGGCATGTGCGACGGCCACCAACGTCGAGGCGACGTCCTTCGTGGTGCGTCTTCTCGCGGACTCGCCGTCGTCGTCGTCGTCGTCTTCGTCTTCCCAGCGGCTGCTCGACGCCAACAAATGCACTGCGTCGGCGAACTCGCCTGGCTCGAACGCGGGATTGCGACGCAGCGTCGCGAATAGCGGCTCCTTTTTGGTCTCTGCGTCCGCGTCCGTCGCCGTCGTTAGGTCTCGGAGGCATTCGCCTTCTCGCCAGCGAGGCCAGCGCAGAGCGCACAGGTCGGCGCAGCACATTGCTACGGCGTACGCGTCGCTTCCGGCGTCGACGCGAAGTCGTGGTGACGGGTTGACCCGTGCGGTCGCGTCGGCCGTCGTCGCGACCAACAGCGCATTTGCTGCCGGCTCGCGATATTCCGGAAGGTTGCACAGGTAGCCTTAGACGCCCTCGTCGATCGACGCGTGCCGGTCACGTTCGACGGATGCGACCACCGGCGTCGGCGGTTGCGTCGAGGGCAGCGCCGTGACGTCAACAACCAGGTAGTCGCGTCGACGCTTCCAGCGTTCGCGAGACGTCGTCACCGCGCTGCTGCCGAAATCCACGAGTTTGACGGCGTCGATGCTGCCGTCTCGCGCCGACTGCGACACGCACACGTTGAAGGGATTTACGTCGCAGTGGAGCACGCCCCTGTCGTGCAGGAAGGTCAGGGCGTCCAACAGGGGAAAGAGAAGCTCCGCCACGGGATCCAAGGCCCGCGAGAGGGAAAATTCCATCAGCGTGGGGCCGACGTACTCGAGCTTCAGGGAACCGTGGAACGGCATCCACCACACGATCGTCGGTCGCGATTTCTCCAGCAGCGCCGGTACGGGAAGCGTCGTCTCGCCCGTCGATGTCGCCGCGGGCGCGAATCTCGCGTAAGCGATCACCTCTCGGATGAGCGACGCCTGCCTCGCATCGTGGCACCGTTTGGTCACCTCGCGCTTTTCGAAGTCCAAGAACACGGTGCTGAACGCCCTGCAGCGCCACGCCCCCTCGCCCCTCGCTGCCATGAAGGCTCCTCTTCTTCTTCACCGGCTCTTCTTGCCCACTCTCGACGGCCCGCGACTGGCCGGCGCCGTCGATGCGCGTTTCCCCTTTCTGCTCCTTTTCGAAACCCCGACTTCGTCGTCGGAGCCGGCTTTCGCCCCGCGGCTCGCCCCCGGCGGTTCTTCTAGTACTCCCCTCGCAGCTTTCGTCTTGAGCCCGTTCAAGTATTCGACGACTGCCGGATGCACGTAGGTTTGCTGCGGGCAAAATCGCGTCAAGAACAAGCCGCGTGGCCGTTTCTTCTTACGATCCGGTCTTACGGTCCGGGGGGTCGTCGTCGCCCGGGCAAAGCTTGAAGGAGAGGCGCGCGTCGACCGGGTTCCGCGACACGTCGACTCTGCTCACCACGACGTAGAAGGCTTGCTGAGGCACCCAGGCGTCGCGATAGTCTTCGCTGGCCGCCGGATCGTAAAGGACGGCGTCCAGAGTCTTCCCTTGGACGCACCATGGCGTCGTCGCGAAACCCGTCGACAACGGGTACACCCAGTAGTCCACCCTCGCCACCGGCCTACCGGGATCTTCGCGACTGCGCCCTTCCTCGATGTCCGCTCGCCGCGCCGGAGGGTAGTCGTCCAGGTAGACGGTCTTGGCTATTTGCCGCACGAGACATTCGCCCGCACCGCCTTCGAAGTCCACCACGGGGTTTCCGTCCTCGTCGAGCTTGATCACCCGTCCCCGCGCGCCGTTCGCTAGGCCGCAAGACACGTCCGCGTTGTACCGAAGAAACACGGGACAGACCTCGAACACCTCTCGGCAGAACTCGCAGTTTGCCTTGTCGACTAGCGCGTCGCGCCTCGCAACCACCTCCGCTCTCCCGTACGCCGCTTCCGCCAGCGCTCTCGGCACGGACCACTCCTCCCGCGACGACAGCTGCAAGATTTGCTCGCCCCTCGATAGCGCCGCCTCCTAGGCGCTCTACGCAAACCACCTGCACTGGGTGCGCCGATTGAACACTCTCAACACGCCGGGCAAGCATCCGAGTCGAGGGCCTCCTCGAGCCCGCCTTTAAGCACGGCGTCCCGGAAGCGTGGCTCATCTCCCGAAGTGAGCGCGTTGTTCGCCATGCGCTCGAGCGTCTCGGCGTACTCGGGGTCCTCTGCCTGTCTCAGGTTTCGCGTCAGCAGCACCACTCGCTGCACCCAGGTGCCGTCTTGCCACTCCTCCGCCCGGAAGAAGAAGTCTTCCCCCTTTTTCGTCCTCCCCTTCGCCCTCTCGTTGTCATCGTCGTCCTTGTCTTTCGCGTTGCTCGGCTCGATGGGCGGCAGTTGAAGGGCGTCGCCGACGAACAGCATGGTCAGTCCACCGAACACCGAATTTTCCGGTCCCGTCCACCAGCGAGCTACTCGATCTAGCACTCTCAATAGGAATCCGGAGAGCATGGATGTCTCGTCGATCACCACGACATCTCCGGAGAGAAACGCGGGCAGCGTCTCGTCCCGCTCCTCTTGTCGCTGCTCCTGGGGGTGCAGCTGCCGCTGCCCGTTGCGGTGGTACCGCTCGCGACTCGGTCGCCACTTTTTATTGTACGATCCCATGAAGCCGTCCACGTTCTTGTTGTCGGCGCCGTGGGCCTCCAACCAGCGCACCTCGCGCCAGCCGAAAGCCCAGGCTCTGTGCACGGTTGCGGCGAACCACTTCGCGGCTACCCTCGCAGTCGAATCGTCGCAATCCTTCTCCCCTTCCGCCCGACGGATCCCGCTCGCCCCGTCGTCCTGTGGCGCCAGGTTTTGAACGGCCACGCCCGTACTGGCGTTGCATATCACTCGCCACCCTTTGACGGAGAGTCTACGGAGGATCTGGTAGTTGACCGTGGTCTTCCCGGTGCCCTGCGAGCCGGTCAAGAACACGTTGCGGCCGTCCTCCAGGAATCGTTCGACGGCGTCCGCTGCCGTCGCGGTCGCCGTCGCCGCGGCAGCTGCCTTGCCGCGCTCCGACTGCCGGTGATGGGGGGGTGCCGTGTGCATGTGGAAAAAAAATGATCGACAAATTGGGCAGGGAAGTGAAAGGAGTCGGTCGGGATCGTATATTTACTGGTCGCTCCGATGTACGCGATAATGGAGACGACTGGGGGCGGCGAGGCAACCTCGACCTTCTTCCCGGTATTCAAAGAGGCGCTCTATCTGAATCTGGGCAAGGTGGCGGCCGAACGTTCGGACGTGGCCGCCTTTGCGGCGAAGGCGGCGACGGCGGGCGTCGCTGGCGCTGCCGGGGTTGCCGGTGGCGGAAGGCGCGTCGACGCCGGCACAGTGGACGAGTCGTTTGCGGAAGCGTTTGTCCTCACGGTGTCGGAAAACGACGAGCACCTCACGCTCCACGACATGCTGGAGCTAGCTCATCTGCCGGTGGACTTGCAACGAGTGCACGGGCACGCCGTCGATCACCATCTCGACCATCTGCGGTTCGTCGACGACCTTCATCGCGTGAGGAAGCGTCGACTCCTCCTGGACGAGGGCGAATAAAACGAGGACGAGGAGGGGTTGGAGGACGACGACGAGGGGGACGAGAGCGGGACCGAAAATAGCAGGAGGCGACGACGACGATGCAGCGGAGGCGGCGCGTTTCACAAGATGACCCACATGGTGGAGCATTTTGCGCAGGCTGTCAAAGAGTGCGGCCATCGCCTCGATGCCGGGGTGCTGGGTGCTTTCAAGAGAAAGCTGGAGCAAAAGCGCGGTCGCAAGCGCGTCGGCAAGAGGCGACTGGCGCGTCTGATCGCAATGCATGTCCCGGCAAAGTCGACGCGGCGGCAAAAACAGGAACGAGCCACGGTCCTTCGTTAACGCTTTTTGTTTTATTGTTTTACGTTTGCCTCTGTTTTTTTTTTTAATCGCGGCGTGTGCGTGTGTCTGCGTGCGTTTGCGTTCGCTGGAGTGGGAAGGGGGAAGGGAAGTGAGAGCGGACGGGTCAACGGGACGCGGGCGTCACGGTGATCTTGATGAGCATTTCGTCGGTCCTGGACACGTACCGCGACCCCGAGCAGAACACGTCCTCCCGCGGCGCAAAGTCGTCGAAGCCGTATCCTGTCCTGTTGATGAAGCCTTCTCCTCGCGGTTTATCGAGCGCTGGTCTCGCCGACGACAAAGTGTTGTAAGTTAGTGTCAAGTGGTTCGGAGTTTCCGTGTCCGTTCTTTCCAATATGGAGAACACGACTTGGCCGGAGAAGGGCCACGTCAGCGCATCGTCGTAATCGCCCCCCACCAGGTGCAAGAACACGCTCAGCGACTTGCCCTTGAACCGCCTGACGCCGTTCAAAAAGAGCAACACCATCGCCTTGTACCCATACACCGACGTGTAGAACTGTTCGCTGCGGAGGACGCCGTCGGTGGTTCCTGCCGCGGCTAGTCGATGCTTCTCGCCGATGCTCACGATCTTCCAAACGTACACACCGTTGCACAATCGCTCGAACGGGTACGACGAAGACGCGGCGGCGCCTCCCTGCTGTTCTCGACGGGAGTACTCCATTGCGGACAGCCTTCTCTCGACGCGCCTCTGCCAATCGCGCAGCTCTTGCGACGACGGTTCGACGGAACCCCGCAATTCTTGCGCGAATGCGGCCACCGTGGGCGAAGTGCCGACGCGTCTCCCGCTGCCCTGCATTGGCGGCGTCCGGGTCGCCGTCTGCCCTGCCGCCAGAGCGTCGAATGCGTCGCTCAGGTGCTTCGACAGATTGGCGGTCAAGTACGCGTCGACGTCCTTGCGGGGTCCTCTGAACGAGCACGCGGTGAATCGTTGGCACAGGCAGACCGTCTCCGCGGCTGGGCAGTCTCTTTGCCAGTGCTGCGCCATGAGAGCGCGCGGCAGCGTCACACCGTCGCACGCAAGGCATCTAGTCTCGCAGTCGCGGGTGGCGTGCTCGCGCAATTTGCCCAGCGGCCCGACCCATTTGCAGCCGTCTTGCCACAATCTACAACGCACTGTCAGATTCGACACCTCGCGTTCGCAAGAACGGTCTGCGTTGATCGCGTTTCTCTTTAGCGGCAACTTGTCCACCAGGCAGGGCCCTGCCGGTGATCTGGACATCCACAGGTCGAGACATGCTCGGCAGAACCGGTGGCCGCAAGCGGTCTGCACGGGGTCTCGCAGTGCCGCCAGCCAGATCGGGCACTGTAAGCGCGGTTCGAGCTGCGGCTCGAAGAACTCGTCGAAGCCCGTCGGCTCCGCGTCTTCCCCTCCTCCCGCTCGCTTGCCGTTTTTGTTGTTCCCGACCGTCTCTTCCGCAAAGAATTCGTCGTATTTTCTTGGCGGTCCCACCGCCTCGTCGAAGACGCCCGTCGTCGAGGTCGACGCGTAACCCTCCATGCAGTCGTCGTAAGACTATCTGGATAACGCGAAGTTTGCCGCGGCGCGCCCAAAAAAGGGAAGACGATGCAGTTACAAATGCTGTGTACCGCGTATGCGTCGCCTCCGCCGTCAATCCGAATCCGACGCGTCGGACGAGCGGACGCTATCACTGGAAAACGCGCCGCTCTCGGCGCACTCGACGGACAGTAGCGGGATGTCTCACGTCTGTCTCCTGGAAGGCGTCGACGACGACGACGACGAGTACCACGACAGAGAAGAAGAAGAAGAAGAAGAAGAAGAAGAAGAAGAAGAAGAAGAAGAAGAAGAAGAAGACGAAGAAGAACGAGAAGAGGACGATCGGGGGCAGGCGGAAAAACGCCAAGCAGCGCGAGGAGGAGAAGACGATGACGAAGATGAAGCTAACCGCCGCAGGAAAGGCGGAGCTCGACGACGCCTTGGCCGTGGCCACCGCGTCGGAGACGTTGCCACTGCCCTCGCTACCTTGGCCTTCGAAAGAAAGCGGCCGCGAGGGGCGATGGCGGCGGTGAAGAGATTGATCGTCCGCGGTAGTACGGGACGAGGAGCAGAAGATGGGACAAGAGGGGACGAAGACGGATCGGCGGTTGCAGCGAGAACGCAACGGACCGGCATCCGCGAGAAAGAAGAAGACGCCTCTTTCGACTGGTGGTCCGAGGACGACAGCGTCGTCGTCGTGCCCTCCGAAGTGGAAAGACGCGGGAGCGGCAGCGACGGCGACGCGTCTGCGCCCTCGTGGTGCGCGACATCGTCGTGCGACGAAGACGAAGGGGTCGACGCATTGGACGACAAAGGCTCGAAGGCCACTGGCATCACCCAGAGGGTAGCAACTACCATGGTCCCCGGCGTCGCGCGACCCGCACGGCGCGCGCCTTCGTCGCAGTCTTTGCCGCCGCCGCCGCCGCCGCCGCCGCAGCCGCAGCCGCACCCAGAGCGGCCACCGGAAGGCGACTTGGATGGAGGTGTGCGAGGAGGACGGGGAACAGGAGCAGGGTGAAATGGTCAAGGTGGATGCAGAGAAGGATCGCGGCGACGACGGTTCGACGCTGATGCCGACGCGGAGCCGGGAAAGACGGAAGGCGATGCCATCGCGGATCGATAAACTGCAAAGGAATGGCCTGTAGCCCGTGGGAAAGGGCGACGAGGATGGCCGCCATTTGTCGGTCCCTGCTCTCCTCTCCTCCTCGGTCTACCCCCGCTTGTCCGCGGCAGCATTTCGCGAGCAGGTAGCACAGACCACCCGCCACGATGCTCGGCAAAACTCCGCGCTCGTCGAACTTCGCGCACAGATGGGCGGGGTGACGCCGCCACTGGGACAGAGCGAGCGCAAACGTGGCGTCGATCGCGTCGATCGCCGTGTAGAGGGGCTGCGCCTCCAGAACGAGCCGCCAGGTGGCGGACGCGCCGTCTGCCCCCCAGAAGCCGCAGAGACGAGAATTGGAGATTCCCAGCTTGATGTAGTTCAACAACCACATGACGCGATCGGGGCGGCCCGGGCGGTTGCAGTGGTCGTCGTCGTCTACACGTCGGCGGCCGTCGTCGGCGGGCTCTCGGTCTTCCGCATCGTAGTCCAAGTACCGAGCGCCGGTGAACGAGTAGCGAGCCTGCAAGAACCGCAAGTACATCGGACACAGTTCTTCGTGACAACGATAGCTCATCCGAGACGGCGTCGTCTGGAGGGACACGGTGACGCCGATGGCAAAAGCGTACTCGACGTAATTGTCCATCGTCGGCGGACGCGCGTCTTCGCGGACCGTTAAGAACAATGCGCGCGGCCAAAGGGTCGGCGGTCGGTACGGTCCCGTCGAGACGCTAAGACGGGCAAAGGCGCAGCACCTGCACTTGTCGTCGTCGCCGTAGGGGCAGCGAAACTTCCAGCCGGCGGGAAAGAAGAAGCAATCCGTCCGACGGCGGTGGCGCTCTTCTTTCCCATACCGCCGGATCTTCGACGCTTTTCTCTTCGGCATCGTCCCCTCGACCGCTTAACGCACGTCTCCTCCCCTCTCCCGCCACCAGCGCCCTTCTCGCCAAAAAACCAAACGACTGCAATAAAACAAACAACAAACGATGCTCTTTATTTCCGTTTTTTTTTTCTTTTAGATGGGAAGGGCTTCCCCCCCTCTCTTCTTCTCTTACAATACTACCGCCGACGATAAAAATTAACGGGGTCTGCAAGCTGCGGCCGCCGGGCCGGTGGCAGCATCGGGCCGCCGGTGCAGCCTCGCAAAGTGCGCGACGAACAGGCTCAGCGCGTGCGAGTAATCCTCGATCGCGGGAGTGACACCGGCTGGAAAGGCGCGGCACACGTCCTCGAAACGCCTCAGTCCTGCCGCGCTCTGCAGTTCCAGTAGCCAGGCGGACATCCCCGTCGACCCGGCATTGGCCAGTTCGTCGATCCGTCGCATCACTTCCATGCGCGGCGTCTTGGAGAACGCCCAAGAGATAGTCGGCGGGCTTTGTCGAGCGGCTCGCGCCGCGTTCTCTGCGAGCTTGGCAAAGTCCGCTCGTCCCCCGAAATCCAATCCGTACACGCGCGGCGGCGGCGGGGGCGGTCGGCGGTCGCCGTCGCGGACCTCTGCATCGTTCAAGACCACCACCACGTTGGACGTGTTGTTGTCCGTGGAACTGAGCGCGGCCTTCGCGACAACTATCTTGAGCAGGTCCAGCGGGTTGCCCAGGCGTATGCTGCCGCTGCTCGCGAAGTAATCGTGCAACTTCTGCATTCCTCGGTCGGCGTTGTCCGACATGGCCTTCGGGCCGGCGGCGAACGTGGACGCGGCGGGTTCTCTTCTACCGATCATGGGACTCGTCAAGCCGATCTGCTCGGTTGCTTCGTCCGCGAAGGCCAACACTTCTGGCACGCACGCAGAGAGCCCGAGCGCGTCGCGCGCCAGACAAGTCAGACAGGCGCTCCTCAAGGGCGACGAGCAGTTCGAGAATGGCCCCTTGATGACCCGCTCTTCCTCGAAGTCGACGAACACGGCCGGTTTGCCCCCTGCGGGAAGCTGGGCCATCGGAAACCGCGACGGCAATTCGTGCCATCGCACCTCGGAACCGATAGCCGACGGTTGCTGCCCGCCGATCCAGCGCCTGAGCGTCTTCTCGTCCTCAGACGAACGCACGGTCGTCGTCGTCGTCGAGCTCGTCGCCGTCTCGGGTAGCGTACCGCGCTTCGGGTTTTTCTTGGGAGGCGGCGACCGGGGTGGCGAGCCGTCGTCGAGGGCAAGTATCCGTTCCACCACGGCGACGCGCTTCCTTCTACCGGGATCCTGCTGTCAATACAGTGCAAGCGCCTCCTCCGCGAACAGCGGAGCCCTGCCGCCTCCGTTTTCCCGCTCGCATCGCTGAACGTGCTCCACGAACTCTTCGAAGCCCATCCGACGTGGCGCGTGCGGCGACGGCCCGTGACTCTTCCACGCGTCGCAGGGCTGTGGGAGCTGCAGGGTGTCGCAGTATCCCTTGAGTCGCGCGGCGGTGTCGAGGCAGTGACGTCCTCGATTCGTGTGCCTATCGATGGCGAACGCAGGCATGGCATACGCTCGAGCGATCTGCGGAACCCCCCGAAAGCGCGCTCTCGTCCATGCCGGTCTCGAGTGCTCCGCGGTCGTCGAGGGGCGTCCGTCCCAAGAGTGCCACCAACGCGGCCATGAACGCCAGGTGGAGGCGAGCCGACGGCGCGGCGAGGCACGCCGCTGTGATCCGCAGGTGCTGGTGGACGGTTCTCTTGACTTGGTCGGGAACGCCGGTCACGCGCGCCAACCAGCGTCCGAGCGTCGTCGCCATGCCCAGGAAAACGGCACTGCGAGCAACGTTCCACTTGCACCACCACGTGTCCGTCAACGAGCCGTCGACGCAGGCGTCTATCGCCTCCAAGGCCGCCTCGAACGCGGCGCGTCCCTTCCCGCTCGTCAGCTTGACGGTGTTCTCGCGAGGCTGCTGCTCCTACGTTCGAAGTGCGTGAGAACGGCTGCCAGGCGCAGCGCGACTTCGGAAGATGCCGGGAAGGTGGCTTCGAGGGAGTCGGCCTTTCGACACGCGCGCTCCATGCAAGCGGCAAATCGCGGTCCGTCCGGTTCTCCGACGACGCCGGTCCATTCGTCCGTCGAAGGCGCGAGGGGAGAAGTGCCGAGAAAGAGGGCGCACGCCACGCTCAGGTAGGCGGCAGATCGGTCCACAGGTTTTTGGGCGATGGCCCTCGCGGCCAGGTGGTAATCCAGGTCGCTATCGCGCGGGCAGCCGGGACGACCGAGCAGCGTCGCGACGCGCTCCAACACGTCCGGATTGGCGCAGGCGCAGTCTTCGGACACGAACAACGCCAGGATCGAAGGATCTCGTCTCATGGTTTCCAGGTACTCGGCGACGAAGTAGTGAAAGCGACGCCACACCTCGCTCTTTTCTCGATCTGCGCCCAGCAGGGCTTCGTTTAGCTCGTCTCGAAAGAGAAGCACGTTCCGACACGCTTTCTGCGCGACGGATCTGAGTTCCCCCATATCGTACATGCTTATTTTTGAAAATCGAACGCGGTGCATTTTCTCTTCTCTGGTATATCTGCGCTCGTGTGCTCTATACTGGCTTGAACACTTCCACTCGGTCCTCGAAGCGGTCGCGTGTCGTTATATAGCGCCACGTCGAGCTATTTTCGGAGACGAGGTGTTACTATTTTTAGAACAGATATTTTTGTGGTCGGGGCTTGTCTATTTTGTTACTATTATATATATATATATATATATATATATATATATATGTCCCAAAAATAGTATATATATATATATATATATATATATATATATATACTATTTTTGCTTCAGGAACCGTCCCAGAAATATTCTTTGGTACAATCCACCTTTCAGCAACAATGTCAAAACGAACGTAGGAAAGTGCTTCCTTTCTCTCATTGATCATCACTTTCCTAAATCAAATCCACTGCACAAAATTTTTAACCGGAACACGCTTAAATTGAGCTATAGCTGCATGAATAATATCAAAACAATCATATCCAACCACAACAAAGCTCAAATTAATAAATCTGATCCCACCAATGATAAAAATTGTAACTGCCGGAACTCACGCACGTGCCCCATGGACGGAAGATGCAACAATCAAAACATCATTTATCAAGCCGAGGTCACGACACCAACCTCAAGTGAGACATACATTGGACTTTGCGATACAAGTTTCAAGTTAAGATATAGAAACCATGTATGCTCATTTAGGAACGAGCGGTACAAACAAGCAACCGAATTAAGTAAATATATTTGGAGCCTTAAAGAGAGGAAAATTGTGTACAACATCAAATGGCGTAAGGTTAAGCAGGCCCGATCATATTGTAATTCAAGCAAGAGATGTAATTTGTGTTTGTGGGAAAAATATTTTATTATTTGTCGACCCGAAATGTCAACACTGAACAATAGAAGCGAACTGATGACTACTTGTAGACATTCTAAGAAATTCCTGTTAAAAACCGTACTCACTTAGCTTAACCAATCATATATTTGCATGTCACGCCACTAGGCATTGTTCTGTATTTTCAAATTTTGTATATCTTCAAATGTATCCGTTATTTTTGGCAGTTGCCTGATGATTGCTTCGAGTGAAGCATGAAACTCTGAGTAGCAATAAATGTCTTCGACCAAATAATCCAACTCTGCAAATCTATATATATATATATATATATATATATATATATATATATATATATATATATATATATATAGCTTCGATGAAAAATGAAATCAGAAACAAACCACTCACAGGTCCATATTTAATGTAAACGTTTCGCCCTTCGGGCTTCTTCAGTGCAAATTACTACAGTATTGATCCCAAGTATTGACCCCTGTAGTAATTTGCACTGAAGAAGCCCGAAGGGCGAAACGTTTGCATTAAATATGGACCTGTGAGTGGTTTGTTTCTGACTTCATTTTTCATCCAAGCTATTTACTACCACGTGAAGTCAAGGCATCCTGTATCCTCTTCTGGATCCTGCTCACAAGTGACATTTTTCGTTGGCAACGCAGCATTTTTCATTCAACCTATATATATATATATATATATATATATATATATATATATATATATATATATATATATATATATATATATATATATATATATATATATATATATATATATATATATATATATATATATATATATATCCGGCGAACGCAAACTATTTTTAAATCTTGCACCATCTATTTATGGAGCGCGAGCTCTCCAGAGCCCGAAATGCTATTTATAGCGTGCCAAATTTAGATCCGCGCTTCCTACCCCGCTCTAGCTATAAAAGCGACTACTTTCCTTCACTTGAACGAGTAGCTGAAGTGCGTGTACCAGAACCCCGCTGCCGAGACAAGAGGCATTTGGACCATGCTCCGCATACCGACACCGTTACGACCACCAGTGCCCGTGCCCGTGCCCGTGCCCGACCCCGGTGGCCCGCCGCTTACGACCGCGTTCCTGCCAGTACCCCCGTTTCCGCCGCCGCCACTGCCGCCGCTACACTGGATGCACCGGCCTCCGCCGCAGGCGTGCCCGCTGCAGCACGCTGCCGCCGCAGTCACCACCACCACTACCACGACAAGCGTCCCCGTCCTCGACGCGAGTTCCGATGCGGAACGCGTGCTCTGGCTCAGCCTCCCACCACCGATCGCGCAAGCGCAAGAGGCTCAAAAGACGGCTCCTCAGAGGTCGTCCCGGCGCGGACCTAGACAGGCGAGGACGCGCGTGTCCGATCGCGCTCGCGACGAGATGTTGAAATTCTACCGAGGCGAGAGCCGTTACCCGAATGGCCAGCAGAAGATGGCACTTTCGTTGCGAACCGGACTTCCAGTCAAGGTAGTCGCCAATTGGTTTCAAAACAAGCGATCACTGGAATGCCGACGTCGGAAAGAAGAAGAACGGCGAAGACAAGAGGAAGTGCATCTGTAAAGCGAAAAAAAAAATGTGCAATAAACGACTTTATTTTGACGGGTCAATAAGTGAACGCACGCGCCAACGCGCAGCACAGGACGCGCTCGTCGCCCGCCAGGACCTCGTGAGATTCCTCCCGCGACCAACAGAGCACGTGGGGCGACGTCAGGCCCAAGAACGGGCAGTCGGGTCGTCGGTGAAGCCAATCGTCTCCCTCCGAGATCGCCGCGCGGGCTCCGCCCTCTTCGCCTTCGGAAATAAAAACGAAGGCGAAGACAAAACTGCGTCCACCTCTGCGGTCGCAGAAGTCGGTCGACGGATCGCCGTCGCGCGCGCTGAAGACGCAACCCGCTCCTCCGGCGATCACCAACGCCCTGATGCCGTGCGGGAGGGAATCTTCCGCGCGAAGGACGGCAGCCGAAACCACGACCGCGTCGCCCGGGCACGCCTCGCGCAATGCCGTCATCTGCGCCGCGACGAACGGTTCGCAGCAGCGACAGTAGAAGAGCAGCGCCAACCTGACGCCAGCAGTGTCGACGGCGGCGCGCCGAAGCTTGTCGACGATCGCGGTTTTCCCGCGAGCCTCGTCGCGGGTCGCGTGCGCCTCGAAGAATCGCAACGCCGAGGACGGAGACCAGGTGCCGACCAAGGCTGCCGCGTCGGCCATTGTCGCGTTGTGAACGCCCCGTCCGCCGGCGGTCGCCGCGGCCGGCACGGGACCGAACGAGGCCGCCAAGACCGCCGTCGCGCGGACTCGAAACCACTTGCACGTCCTCGCGGCGACACCAAGAGGCGACGTGCCCGTGAACGCGTCGTTCGCGCTATCGTGGATCCTCCCACCACTCCCCAACGCGCCAAACCATCCGCCAAAAGCGCAGGCGGTTCGTACATTGATCCGCGTCGTCGAGGAGGCGGTGACGGCCTCGTCGTCCGGTGCAGGCGCGGTTGTCGTCGCCATCGCGAGCGTCCGTGCCAATCTGTCGTAGGTCCACGAGACGGATTCGCCGCGGCAGTTGCGGTCGCCGTCGCGAACGGTGAAACACAGGCAGATGTTGCCGATCGACGCGGGCGAGGCGGCGTTCTCCGCCAAAGAAACCAGCCTGTCGAGCTCGCCGTAGACGCCTCCCCGAGACGAGGAGGGCAACACGAACCAATCAGACAGACACGAGCGGTCGTCGACGGATGGTCGCGGTGCCGACGTCGCGCACGACGACTCCGACTTGGAAGGTCGCGTCGGCGTCGAGCCATCGTCTCTTCGAGGCAAAAGCGAAGCCGTCACCGAGACGTCGCAGCTGTCGCGGCCGGGGAAGACGAGGACGGCGCCGCGACAGTTGGACGACGAAGACGGCGACGAACCGCAGCGTGTCATTCGAAACTGCATGGGCGACGCGTAAGGCACGTTGTGGTCTTCCTTTAGCAGAGACAGGATCCTCCAGTCTCGACTCGCGATGAGCACGCGTCGACCGATGTAGTCGGAAAATTTCGACGATGCCAAAAACCCGCAAGCGGCGCGCGCACATGACAACACGTCGTCGGCGTCGAGAGGGACGAGTAACGTCCCTGTCTCGAAGGCGGCCCTCACCCAGATGGCGTCCACCGACCTGTGCAGAGTGCCCGTCCAGAAACCGGTCCAGAAATATCGCTCGTCGTCGTCGTCGTCGCCGCGCCCGCTGCCGTCGTTGCCAGGGCGAGCGGCGGCCGCCGCCCCAGTTGCCGCCGCTGCCGATGCGACGAAAACCGCGCTTGGTTCCGGCCGCCACAGCCTCACCGGGTTGGTCATCCCCCGTTCTCGGGTGACGGCGACGGCCGCGTCGACTCTGCGGCATAGGTCCAGGTCCTCCTCTTCGGACGGCGACGTCCCTCGAACCTGCAGCAATCTCCTGCAACTCACGTGCATCCCGGGCGTGCAAGTGTCGAGGTATTCGTCCTTGTCTCGACGGCTGACAGCGCGGCGTGGGCTCGTCGCGTCCTGGAGCATTCGACGTCGAGCTCGCAGCACGTCGACGTCGGCCCCGTCGTCGTCCAGTAGGAGAAACGCGTGCACTCGCGGCCAGATTAGCCGCGACTTGACGAGACACAGAGCCAGCCGCTCCGGGTCTTGCCGGGTCTCACCGGCGATGCGGCACACCGACTCCGAAAACGTCGCCCCAGCACAGAGCAGACACGCGAGCGTCGACGGTCGTTGCAGCCACTCACCGTCTCGGAGGTGCAATCGACGACCGTGGCCGTACTGCACCTCCGCTTCGAAGCGGCCGTCGCAAACGCGGGAGGGAAGCATCGCGCTTCTTGGATGTCCGCCAGAGCTCGACGACCGAGGTTGCTTCGCGGCGCGGCGCGCGCTCGTTTTATGTTTTTGCACGAAACGATGGCGGGAGAACGAGAGACGTCGGAATGGTCGACGGGCGCAGAACCGATCTCGATAAGAAAGAGCGCGACACGGATTTGAGGGTGCCGATAAAAAAAAAAAAACCCAGCGCGGGAGCGATGTGCAGTCCCGATGGCACGACGTCGACATCTACTCTGCAGGAGAGAGACGACGACGACGACGAGGAGCTAGAGCTCGACGCAGACTTCCTTGCCCCGGACTGTCCGACGACGGATGGCGCGTGGCTCGCTTCCCACGTTTTGAACGCAATTGGACGACCTTCGTCAACCCGGCTTTTTCCGCTGCTTGGAAAAGCCCACCCAAAATGGTGGCATGAAACCGAAATTTTAAAATTCGATCCCAAGGGTGTTTTTTCGTTTCGCCCCGATGGGGAAAGTTGAAAAAACGCGTTTTGAAAGCAATTGGACGACCTTCGTGAACCCGGCTTTTTCCGCTGCTTGGAAAAGCCCACCCAAAATGGTGGCAGGAAACCGAAATTGTAAAACTCGATCCCAAGCGTGTTTTTTCGTTTCTCCCCGATGGGGAAAGTTCAAAAAACCCGTTTTGAACGCAATAGGCGCCTTGCACTAAGAAGTCACGTGATCTTGTCCGCCATGTTGGAGGGCAAACAAATCGGTTGCTATGGAAAACATGGCTGCCGCGTGGGATCACGAAAGGTCAGTTACGCAACTATTTACGCTAATAGCTTTTTTCTTTCAAAACAAAACGATCTTTATTCGCTTTTCAAATATGCATAACATCTTAAAAGTTATTGTAATCGTGCAATTGTAATAAACAAGCTTATTTAAGCTTACTTTTAAGCACTTACCTTTGGGTGTTTCGTCGCCGGGTGCATTCTATAAGGGGATTTAAACTCCGTTCCAATCCCGAGTTCAATGTTCTATTGCCAAGTGATGATAAGCGAGGCGATGGAGTCTTCTAGAATTGTGGCGGTTGAAACAGTACTGAGTGAAAGGTAAGAATCGAACAGATCATTGTTATGTTTACTTGCAATTGTTAGATGAGTAAGTTTCATTGCTGTGTCCCACGCTGCACAAATGATGCTCGCTACAATGCTGCATTGTCATTCCATCGTTTCCCGAGTAGCGATGAACTGCGAAGGCAATGGATTGCTAAAATACGTCGGGATGAAGGAGAATATTTTCAGGTGAGGAAAGCCTCTTGTTCGTGATCATTTCGAATTTCGTTTGTCAGTGTTAAAACTCAAATAATGCGCCAGCTAATTATCACATCGAAGCTAAGAAGTTCTCGACAATACATGTAGATCACTTCAAACACCAGGGTATGCTCTGAACATTTTCAAGTGACGGACTACCTACCTGATGTGGACAATTTGGGTAGAAAACGGCTCAAAAGTGGGGTAATCCCGACGCAGTTTCAATGGCACAACAAACCTCCCAGACGAAAGTTAACACGCAGTTTCCAACAGTTGGAGGAGTGAGTACAGAGTAGACATGCAATTAGTAAACAAATCCTTTCGTGGGTTGAAGGAATTTAAACCCTTTATTTGTACTTTGCCTTTTAGTAGGGCTAAAAGGGTTAGAAAGGTTTCTTTTGTGTCATAGCCTGCATTCATTGATTTTGTATTGTTTATTTATATTATTTATTAGTAGTAAAATCATTAATGTTGCATGTTGCATTTAATATTTCTACTAATCTCCCCCACCCCAATCCTTTTACTTCAGCTAAAGAAAAATTCAATCTTTAACCCCTATGAAATAAACAACAACAACAACAACACACTTTATTGTGCCCATAACAAATTTTAATTTGAAAATTACAAATGACAGAACTAAATCGACTTATTAAAGAGTACCAGCTCCTTGAAATAACTAGAGCTAAAAATGTCAGGGAGCTTGAATAAATAAAAGTAGATAAAATGTTGATAGCTATGGTACAAATTATGTTCAAGCTTACTAACTTACACATTAACATAACACTACTAAACATATAGAGTTCTTTTAGACTAAACTGATTTGGACTACACCAAGATGTCCTAATATAGTAAATATTATATTCAACAGGCATCCTACAGATACTGGCAGAGACGATAGAGAAGCCAAAGTTGCCCACCCCAATGATTCTACCATAGATGAACCAAATATCAAGGAACAACTTTTAATGGCAAGAGCTGAAATAAGGGATCTCAGATCCCAAGTTGAAGCTTTAAAGCTTTGTAAATTTGGTCTCGAGCGGTTTTCGACAGATAATGACAGCATCAAATTTTATACTGGTTTCCCAAGTTACAATCACCTTGTAACATTTTATGAATTTGTTGAACCTTGTGCAGAAACCATGCAATACTGCTACACAACTAGCACATCTTCTCCATTTACTCGTCCTGGTGGTCGAGTAATGGCCCTTATAGATGAGTTGTTTTTGTTTCTAGTTAGAATAAGGTTGGGCCTTTTTCAACAGGATTTAGCTCACCGATTTAACGTACATGAGTCAACAGTTAGTAGGAAAGTTGTAACCTGGGCAAATTATTTGTATTTTTTTCTTGGTATTCAGCCCATTTGGCCCTCCAGAGAAGTTGTTGTGAAGTACATGCCACAGGCATTTAAGGATTTGTATCCCAACACGCGTGTGATAATAGACTGTACAGAGGTTAAGGTTCACGTACCATCATCCCTTCTTTTGCAGTCTCAAATGTACAGCACATACAAAAGTGGTACTACTTTAAAGTCCCTCGTTGGTATTACCCCCCATGGAGCAGTTTCGTTTGTATCTTCATTATATACTGGTTCTATTTCTGATAAGGAAATAACAAAGTGTTGTGGCATTTTAGATCTTTTGGGGCCTAACGATAGTGTTATGGCCGATAAGGGTTTTAATATTGATGATCTTTTATGCAGTAAAGGGGTAAAGCTTAACCTTCCACCATATCTTTTAAATCACGCACAGTTGTCACCAGAGGAAGTTATAGAAACAAAAGCCATTGCCAAAGTACGGATTCATGTGGAGAGGGCCGTACGCCGAATTAAAGAATTCCATCTTTTTGACACTGAAATTCCTATGTCACTTTTGGGCACTGTTAATCAGTTGTGGACAGTGGCATGTTTGCTTGTTAATTTCCAGGGGCCATTGATTCTGAAGAATAATCTGTGTTAGGTGCCACAGGTGGCTGTATATGCATTTCAAAACAAAAATATTTGTTAAAAAGGTTCCTCCTTGATGAATTGTACACTGAAAGAGGTCTGAAAATATGTACTTGTAGCCATGCAATGACCTAATTACAAAAACATGTTCCAGTAGAAAAATGTAATGAAGTAAGTGATATCACAAAAAGTAGTTAAAATAAAACAAATCAACCTTGTCTTTACATTCTTGAAAAAATGCAGGATCAAATACTATCCTCTGGCAAAAAAACAGATCATCATTAATATAACAGAAAAAGTCACACCAATCCAGACCAGTGGTGCCTAGTTGGCATTGTACTTGTAAGTAATACAAATGTTTCTTGTTTAGGGTTAATTCATTGGAAATGGGGTCGCGCTTAAGGTAAGCCACATCATCTAAACTGGTTGTTCCTTCCTGGACAACCTTTGTCTCAAACAAGCCATAAGGACTTGACAAACCAGTTTGAGCTGCCTCAACATCATAAACCATCCTGTCAGGGGAACTTCCCAGCCAGGGGCATTTTGGATTTATAACCAGACCACTTGGGTACAAGTTCACCATCCCTTGTTTTGCTTTAGTGGCATATATGGATGCTGCTCTTCCCTCCATTTCTATTCCCCGCTTCATAGCAGCTGTCTGTACAAGCCTAGATGGCTGAAGTTGTTTAACCAGATTATCAAAATTAGAAATTCGCTTTGCCACCATTCCAAACTTACTTGCAGTTATTCTTCTTTTGCGCAGTGAATGCCAAAGGTCACTTTCATTCTGCTCTCTAGTTTTTTCTTCCAAGTTATGTGCCATTTCTAAAGTGACAGACAGAGACTCTAGCTTCGCGGATTTGTTGTTGTCCAAACAAATTGACACATTGTTTTCAAACCTTTCGCCTGCATCAGGCAGGGGCAGTTTAGGGAATGAGGTGTGGGCATAATCATTTATGATATACTTCTCTGTGAGCCTCTGTTGATAAGACAATACAGACCCCTTTGGTGCTGCTCCAAATTTAGTTTGTACAGAAGGTAGTTGTGAGATTGCAAGGTTCTCTAGATCTGGTAGTAAACTCCATAGCAAAGGCTCGGGGTTTAGATTTTTTAGTTTAGCTTTTTGTTCAGGGCCCAGCAAATGATACTGAGATGCAGGTGAGTACAGGGTACTTTTAATGAACTTATCATAGTTTGCTCCCTCTCGAGGCTTCTTCACCATCAATGCATCTACACATTGAGGACTTATGTGCTTCCCTCTGGGAACACTCCATCGCTGTGACATCATAGTACATGTCAGATCATCAGGTAAGCTGTTTAACCCAAGCTGCTTACAGTGTGCCAGATAGAAAAGGAGGCCAACAACATGGTGACAAATCCCTCCAGCACCAGCTACACAAGAGCACTTTCCAGACACTGTTGTTTGTTGCATACCAATCATCACTTGAACAGAGTGTGGTGCTTCATTTTACTTCATTGACCTGTAGCATTTGGCTGAAACTACTGCCTCTGAGTCACCATATGTAACTGACATGGGTAACATAAAATTGGACTGGTCAGTATCTAGTGAAACTAGATTTTTTAAAAAAAGCAGATTTCAATGGGTAACACATGGTGCCAAGTGAAATTAAGAATTTGAGGCCTAAGTTGCCACTAGGCACAACGGGGATGAGTAAGTGAGAGGGAACGTTTTTATTTCACAATGTATGGCATTTATTTCACAAGGAATTGCATGCAAATTGTTGAATAACATGAAGGGCAAAATTACTGTCATAAAAACATCGGAAATCTTCGGCAGAGTATTATTTACCAGTACACTTACTTTTGATTTTGTGAAGATATCCTGGTTCTGCAAAATACTTGTACGCTTTTGCAGTACTTTCAGATCCTGTTGCTTTTGCATACTTTTCAACGTCAGTAAAGGTAATCCTTAAACGTGACAGGTCCACGCCGGGATCACTGAGAAAATCAACGAAACTACATAGCGTTTCGCATTCCATAGACATTTTGACATTGACGATCCTCAGCAATTTAAATTTATCGCCCGTTTAACTTGCCCAAAGCGAAAAAAATGAATGCTCTTGTGAATATACCAGGGAAATATACGAAACTTAAGCCAGCCATATTTCTTCAAAGTAAGTGCTTAAAAGTAAGCTTAAATAAGCTTCTTTATTACAATTGCACGATTACAATAACTTTTAAGATGTTATGCATATTTGAAAAGCGAATAAAGATCGTTTTCTTTTGAAAGAAAAAAGCTATTAGCGTAAATAGTTGCGTAACTGACCTTTCGTGATCCCACGCGGCAGCCATGTTTTCCATAGCAACCGATTTGTTTGCCCTCCAACATGGCGGACAAGATCACGTGACTTCTTAGTGCAAGGCGCCTATTGGACGACCTTCGTCAACCCGGCTTTTTCCGCTGCTTGAATAAGCCCACCCAAAATGGTGCCATGAAACCGAAATTGTAAAATTCGATCCCAAGGGTGTTTTTTCGTTTCGCTCTGAATGGGAAAGTTGAAAAAAGGCGTTTAGAACGCAATTCGACGACCTTCGAGAACCCGGCTTTTTCCGCTGCTTGGAAAAGCCCACCCAAAATGGTGGCAGGAAACCGAAATTGTAAAATTCGATCCCAAGCGTGTTTTTTCGTTTCTCCCCGATGGGGAAAGTTGAAAAAACGCGTTTCGAACGCAATTGGACGACTTTCGTCAAACCGGCTTTTTCCGCTGCTTGGAAAAGCCCACCCAAAATGGTGGCAGGAAACCGAAATTGTAAAATTCGATCCCAAGAGTGTTTTTTCGTTTCTCCCCAATGGGGAAAGTTGAAAATACGCGTTTCGAACGCAATTCGACGACCTTCGTCAACCCGGCTTTTTCCGCTGCTTGGTAAAGCCCACCCAAAATGGTGGCATGAAACCGAAATTGTAAAATTCGATCCCAAGGGTGTTTTTTCGTTTTACCCCGACGGGGAAAGTTGAAAAAACGCATTTTGAACGCAATTGGACGACCTTCGTACACCCGGTTTTTTCCGCTGCTTGGAAAAGCCCACCCAAAATGGTCGCAGGAAACCGAAATGTCGGGTGGGCTTTTCCAAGCAGCGGAAAAAGCCGGGTTGACGAAGGTCGTCGAATTGCGTTCAAAACGCGTTTTTTCAACTTTCCCAATCGGGGCGAAACGAAAAAACACCCTTGGGATCGAATTTTACAATTTCGGTTTCATGCCACCATTTTGGGTGGGCTTTTCCAGGCAGCGGAAAAAGCCGGGTTCACGAAGGTCATCCCATTGCGTTCAAAACGCGTTTTTTCAACTTTCCCCATCGGGGCGAAACGAAAAAACACCCTTGGGATCGAATTTTACAATTTCGGTTTCATGCCACCATTTTGGGTGGGTTTTTCGAAGCAGCGGAAGAAGCCGGGTGTACGAAGGTCGTCCAATTGCGTTCAAAATGCGTTTTTTAAACTTTCCCCGTCGGGGCAAAACGAAAAAACACCCTTGGGATCGAATTTTACAATTTCGGTTTCATGCCACCATTTTGGGTGGGCTTTTCCAAGCAGCGGAAAAAGCCGGGTTCACGAAGGTCATCCCATTGCGTTCAAAACGCGTTTTTTCAACTTTCCCCATTGGGGAGAAACGAAAAAACACCCTTGGGATCGAATTTTACAATTTCGGTTTCATGGCACCATTTTGGGTGGGCTTTTCCAAGCAGCGCAAAAAGCCGGGTTGACGAAAGTCGTCCAATTGCGTTCGAAACGCGTTTTTTCAACTTTCCCCATCGGGGAGAAACGAAAAAACACGCTTGGGATCAAATTTTACAATTTCGGTTTCCTGCCACCATTTTGGGTGGGCTTTTCCAAGCAGCTGAAAAAGCCGGGTTCATGAAGGTCGTCCAATTGCTTTCAAAACGCGTTTTTTCAACTTTCCCCATCGGGGCGAAACGAAAAAACACCCTTGGGATCGAATTTTACAATTTCAGTTTCATGCCAACATTTTGGGTGGGTTTTTCGAAGCAGCGGAAGAAGCCGGGTGTACGAAGGTCGTCCAATTGCGTTCAAAATGCGTTTTTTCAACTTTCCCCGTCGGGAAAAACCAAAAAAAACCCTTGGGATCGAATTTTACAATTTCGGTTTCATGCCACCATTTTGGGTGGGCTTTTCCAAGAAGCGGAAAAAGCCGGGTTGACGAAGGTCGTCGAATTGCGTTCGAAACGCGTATTTTCAACTTTCCCCATTGGGGAGAAACGAAAAAACACCCTTGGGATCGAATTTTACAATTTCGGTTTCCTGCCACCATTTTGGGTGGGCTTTTCCAAGCAGCGGAAAAAGCCGGGTTGACGAAGGTCGTCGAATTGCGTTCGAAACGCGTATTTTCAACTTTCCCCATTGGGGAGAAACGAAAAAACACGCTTGGGATCGAATTTTACAATTTCGGCTTCCTGCCACCATTTTGGGTGGGCTTTTCCAAGCAGCGGAAAAAGCCGGGTTCATGAAGGTCGTCCAATTGCTTTCAAAACGCGTTTTTTCAACTTTCCCCATCGGGGCGAAACGAAAAAACACCCTTCGGATCGAATTTTACAATTTCGGTTTCATGGCACCATTTTGGGTGGGCTTATCCAAGCAGCGGAAAAAGCCGGGTTGACGAAGGTCGTCCAATTGCGTTCAAAACCAGTTTTTTTAACTTTCCCCATCGGGGAGAAACGAAAAAACACGCTTGGGATGGAATTTTACAATTTCGGTTTCCTGCCACCATTTTGGGTGGGCTTTTCCAAGCAGCGGAAAAAGCCGGGTTCACGAAGGTCGTCCAATTGCTTTCAAAACGCGTTTTTTCAACTTTCCCCATTGGGGAGAAACGAAAAAACACCCTTGGGATCGAATTTTACAATTTCGGTTTCATGGCACCATTTTGGGTGGGCTTTTCCAAGCAGCGGAAAAAGCCGGGTTGACGAAGGTCGTCCAATTGCGTTCAAAACGAGTTTTTTTAACTTTCCCCATCGGGGAGAAACGAAAAAACACGCTTGGGATGGAATTTTACAATTTCGGTTTCCTGCCACCATTTTGGGTGGGCTTTTCCAAGCAGCGGAAAAAGCCGGGTTCACGAAGGTCGTCCAATTGCTTTCAAAACGCGTTTTTTCAACTTTCCCCATTGGGGAGAAACGAAAAAACACCCTTGGGATCGAATTTTACAATTTCGGTTTCATGGCACCATTTTGGGTGGGCTTATCCAAGCAGCGGAAAAAGCCGGGTTGACGAAGGTCGTCCAATTGCGTTCAAAACCAGTTTTTTTAACTTTCCCCATCGGGGAGAAACGAAAAAACACGCTTGGGATGGAATTTTACAATTTCGGTTTCCTGCCACCATTTTGGGTGGGCTTTTCCAAGCAGCGGAAAAAGCCGGGTTCACGAAGGTCGTCCAATTGCTTTCAAAACGCGTTTTTTCAACTTTCCCCATTGGGGAGAAACGAAAAAACACCCTTGGGATCGAATTTTACAATTTCGGTTTCATGGCACCATTTTGGGTGGGCTTTTCCAAGCAGCGGAAAAAGCCGGGTTGACGAAAGTCGTCCAATTGCGTTCAAAACGAGTTTTTTGAACTTTCCCCATCGGGGAGAAACGAAAAAACACGCTTGGGATGGAATTTTACAATTTCGGTTTCCTGCCACCATTTTCGGTGGGCTTTTCCAAGCAGCGGAAAAAGCCGGGTTCACGAAGGTCGTCCAATTGCGTTCAAAACGAGTTTTTTGAACTTTCCCCATCGGGGAGAAACGAAAAAACACGCTTGGGATGGAATTTTACAATTTCGGTTTCCTGCCACCATTTTCGGTGGGCTTTTCCAAGCAGCGGAAAAAGCCGGGTTCACGAAGGTCGTCCAATTGCGTTCAAAACGCGTTTTTTCAACTTTCCCCGCCGGGGCGAAGCGAAAAAACACCATTGGGATCGAATTTTACAATTTCGGTTTCCTGCCACCATTTTGGGTGGGCTTTTCCAAGCAGCGGAAAAAGCCGGGTTGACGAAAGTCGTCCAATTGCGTTCAAAACGAGTTTTTTGAACTTTCCCCATCGGGGAGAAACGAAAAAACACGCTTGGGATGGAATTTTACAATTTCGGTTTCCTGCCACCATTTTCGGTGGGCTTTTCCAAGCAGCGGAAAAAGCCGGGTTCACGAAGGTCGTCCAATTGCGTTCAAAACGCGTTTTTTCAACTTTCCCCGCCGGGGCGAAGCGAAAAAACACCATTGGGATCGAATTTTACAATTTCGGTTTCCTGCCACCATTTTGGGTGGGCTTTTCCAAGCAGCGGAAAAAGCCGGGTTGACGAAAGTCGTCCAATTGCGTTCAAAACGAGTTTTTTGAACTTTCCCCATCGGGGAGAAACGAAAAAACACGCTTGGGATGGAATTTTACAATTTCGGTTTCCTGCCACCATTTTCGGTGGGCTTTTCCAAGCAGCGGAAAAAGCCGGGTTCACGAAGGTCGTCCAATTGCGTTCAAAACGCGTTTTTTCAACTTTCCCCATCGGGGCGAAACGAAAAAACACCCTTGGGATCGAATTTTACAATTTCGGTTTCATGGCACCATTTTGGGTGGGCTTTTCCAAGCAGCGGAAAAAGCCGGGTTGACGAAGGTCGTCCAATTGCGTTAAAAACGCGTTTTTTCAACTTTCCTTGTCGGGGCGAATCGAAAAAACACCCTTGGGATGGAATTTTACAATTTCGGTTTCCTGCCACCATTTTGGGTGGGCTTTTCCAAGCAGCGGAAAAAGCCGGGTTGACGAAGGTCGTCCAATTGCGTTAAAAACGCGTTTTTTCAACTTTCCCCATCGGGGCGAAGCGAAAAAACACCCTTGGGATCGAATTTTACAATTTCGGTTTCATGCCACCATTTTGGGTGGGCTTTTCCAAGCAGCGGAAAAAGCCGGGTTCACGAAAGTGGTCCAATTGCGTTCAAAACGCGTTTTGTTAAATTTCCCCATCGGGGGGAAACGAAAAAACACCCTTGGGATCGAATTTTAAAATTTCGGTTTCATGCCACCATTTTGGGTGGGCTTTTCCAAGCAGCGGAAAAAGCCGGGTTGACGAAGGTCGTCCAATTGCGTTCAAAACGCGTTTTTTCAACTTTCCCCATCGGGGCGAAGCGAAAAAACAGCCTTGGCATCGAATTTTACAATTTCGGTTTCATGCCACCATTTTGGGTGGGCTATTCCAAGCAGCGCAAAAAGCCGGGTTGACGAAGGTCGTCCAAATGCGTTCAAAACGCGTTTTTTCGACTTTCCCAATCGGAGCGAAACGCAGAAACACCCTTGGAATCGATTTTACCAATTTCGATTTCATACCACCATTTTGAGTGGGCTTTTGCAAGCAGTGCAAAAAGCCCGGTTTACGAAGGTCGTCCAATTGCGTTCAAAACGCGTTTTTTCGAGTTTCCCCATCGGGGCGAAACGAAAAAAAACCCTTGGGATCGAATTCCACGAGGTCGGTTTCACACCACCATTTTGGGTGGGCTTTTCCCAGCAACGCAAAAAGCCGGGTTGACGAAGGTCGTCCAATTGCGTTCAAAACTCGTTTTTTCGACTTTCCCCATCGGGGCGAAACGAAAAAAACACCCTTGCGATCAAATTCCACAAGGTCGGTTTCATACCACCATTTTGGGTGGGCTAGCTTTTACAAGCAGTGCAAAAAGGCGGGTTGACGAAGGTCGTTTTTTCGACTTTCCCCATCGGGGCGAAACGAAAAAACACCCTTGGGATCGAATTCCACGAGGTCGGTTTCATACCCCTATTTTTGCTGGGCTTTACCAAGCAGCGGAAAACGCCGGGTTGACGAAGGTCGTCCAATTGCGTTCAAAACTCGTTTTGTCGAGTTTCCCCATCGGGGCGAAACGAAAAAACACCCTTGTGATCGAATTCCACGAGGTCGGTTTCATACCACCATTTTGGGTGGGATTTTCCAAGCAGCGCAAAACGCCGGTTTGACCAAGGTCGTCCAATTGGGTTGAAAACTCGTTTTGTCGAGTTTCCCCATCGGGACGGAACAAAAAAACACCCTTGGGATCAAATTCCACGAGGTCGGTTTCATACCACCATTTTTGCTGGGCTTTTGCAAGCAGTGCAAAAAGGCGGGTTGACGAATGTCGTCCAATTGCGTTGAAAACTCGTTTTTTCGAGTTTCCCCATCGGGGCGAAACGAAAAAACACCCTTTGGATCGAATTCCACGAGGTCGGCTTCATACCACCATTTTGGGTGGGCTTTTCCCAGCAGCACAAAACGCCGGGTTGACGAAGGTCGTCCAATTGCGTTCAAAACTCGTTTTTTCGACTATCCCCATCGGGGCAAAACGAAAAAACACCCTTGGGATCGATTTCCACGAGGTCGGTTTCATACCACCATTTTGGGGTGGATTTACCAAGTAGCGGAAAACGCTGGGTTGACGAAGGTCGTCCAATTGCGTTCAAAACTCGTTTTTTTTAGATTCCCCGTGGAGGCGAAATGAAAAAACACCCTTGGGATTGAATTCCACGAGTTTGGTTTCAAACCACAATTTTGGGTCGGCTTTTGCAAGCAGCGCAAAAAGCCAGCTGTGTAGTGCACAGAGTACAGTGTACCGTGTCTAGTGAAGAGAGTACAGTGTACCGTGTATAGTGCACAGTGCAGAGAGTACAGTGTACCGTGTATGGTGCACAGTGAACAGTGCACAGAGTACAGTGTACCGTGTATAGTGCACAGCGCACAGAGTACAGTGTATATACCTTGTATATACCGTATATACTACTATACCGTGTATAGTGCACAGTGCACAGAGTACAGTGCACCGTGTATAGTGCACAGTGCACAGAGTACAGTGTACCGTGTATAGTGCACGGTGCACAGAGTACAGTGTACCGTGTATAGTGCACAGCGCACAGAGTACAGTGTACCGTGTATAGTGCACAGTGCACAGAGTACAGTGCACCGTGTATAGTGCACAGTGCACAGAGTACAGTGTACCGTGTATAGTGCACGGTGCACAGAGTACAGTGTACCGTGTATAGTGCACATTGCACAGAGTACAGTGTACCACGTATAGTGCACAGGGCACAGAGTACAGTGTACAGTGGATAGTGCACAGAGTACAGCGTACTGTGTATAGTGGACTGTGCACAGAGTACAGTGTACCGTGTATAGTGCACAGTGCACAGTGTACCATGTATAGTGAACAGAGTACAGTGTACCGTGTATAGTAAACAGTGCACAGAGTACAGTGTACCGTGTATAGTGCACAGAGTACAGTGTACCGTTTATAGTGCACAGTGCACAGAGTACAGTGTACTGTGTATAGTGCACAGAGTACAGTGTACCGTGTATAGTGCACAGTGCACAGAGTACACTGTACCGTGTATAGTGCACAGTGCACAGTGCACAGAGTACAGTGTACCGTGTATAGTGCACAGTGCACAGAGTACACTGTACCGTGTATAGTGCACAGTGCACAGTGCACAGAGTACAGTGTACCGTGTATAGTGCACAGAGTACTGTGTACCGTGTATGGTGTCCACTGCACAGAGTACAGTGTACCGTGTATAGTGAACAGAGTACAGTGTGCCGTGTATAGTGCACAGAGTACAGTGTACCGTGTATAGTGCACAGTGCACAGAGTACAGTGTACCGTGTATAGTACACAGTGCACAGGGTACAGTGTACCGTGTATAGTGCACAGTGCACAGAGTACAGTGTACCGTGTATAGTGCACAGAGTACTGTGTACCGTGTATGGTGTAAAGTGCACAGAGTACAGTGTACCGTGTATAGTGAACCGAGTACAGTGTGCCGTGTATAGTGCACAGAGTATAGTGTACCGTGTATAGTGCACAGTGCACAGAGTACAGTGTACCGTGTATAGTACACAGCGCACAGGGTACAGTGTACCGTGTATAGTGCACAGAGCACAGAGTACAGTGTACCGTGTTTAGTGCACAGGGCATAGAGTACAGTGTACCGTGTATAGTGCACGGAGTACTGTGTACCGTCTATGGTGTACAGTGCACAGAGTACAGTGTACCGTGTATAGTGCACAGTGCAGAGAATACAGTGTACCGTGTATTGTGCACAGAGTACAGTGTACCGTGTATGGTGCAAAGTGCACAGAGTACAGTGTACCGTGTATAGTGCACAGAGTACAGTGTACCGTGTATAGTGCACAGAGTACAGTGTACCGTGTATAGTGCACAGAGTAGAGTGTACCGTGTATAGTGCACAGTGCACAGAGTACAGTGTACCGTGCATAGTGCACAGTGCAGAGAGTACAGTGTACCGTGTATCGTGCACAGAGTACAGATTTCCGTGTATAGTGCAAAGAGTACAGTGTACCGTGTATAGTGCACAGAGTACAGTGTACCGTGTATAGTGCACAGTGCACAGAGTACAGTGTACCGTGTATAGAGCATAGTGCACCGAGTCCAGTGTACCGAGTATAGTGCACAGTGCACAGAGTACAGTGTACCGTGTATAGTGCACAGTGCACAGAGTACAGTGTACCGTGTATAGTGCACAGTGCACAGTGCACAGAGTACAGTGTACCGTGTATAGTGCACAGCGCACAGAGTACAGTGTAGATACCGTGTATATACCGTGTATATACCGTGTATATACCGTATATACTACTATACCGTGTATAGTGCACAGTGCACAGAGTACACCGTACCGTGTATAGTGCACAGTGCACAGTGCACAGTGTACTGTGTATAGTGCACAGAGTACAGTGTACCGTGTATAGTGCACAGAGTAGAGTGTACCGTGTATAGTGCACAGTGCACAGAATACAGTGTACCGTGCATAGTGCACAGTGCACTGAGTCCAGTGTACCGTGTATAGTGCACAGTGCACAGAGTACAGTGTACCGTGTATAGTACACAGTGCACAGGGTACAGTGTACCGTGTATAGTGCACAGTGCACAGAGTACAGAGTACAGTGTACCGTGTATAGTGCACAGCGGACAGAGTACAGTGTACCGTGTATAGTGCAGAGAGTACTGTGTACCGTGTATGGTGTCCACTGCACAGAGTACAGTGTACCGTGTATAGTGAACAGAGTACAGTGTGCCGTGTATAGTGCACAGAGTACAGTGTACCGTGTATAGTGCACAGTGCACAGAGTACAGTGTACCGTGTATAGTACACAGTGCACAGGGTACAGTGTACCGTGTATAGTGCACAGTGCACAGAGTACAGTGTACCGTGTATAGTGCACAGAGTACTGTGTACCGTGTATGGTGTACAGTGCACAGAGTACCGTGTACCGTGTATAGTGAACCGAGTACAGTGTGCCGTGTATAGTGCACAGAGTATAGTGTACAATGTATAGTGCACAGTGCACAGAGTACAGTGTACCGTGTATAGTACACAGCGCACAGGGTACAGTGTACCGTGTATAGTGCACAGAGCACAGAGTACAGTGTACCGTGTTTAGTGCACAGGGCATAGAGTACAGTGTACCGTGTATAGTGCACGGAGTACTGTGTACCGTCTATGGTGTACAGTGCACAGAGTACAGTGTACCGTGTATAGTGCACAGTGCAGAGAATACAGTGTACCGTGTATTGTGCACAGAGTACAGTGTACCGTGTATGGTGCACAGTGCACAGAGTACAGTGTACCGTGTATAGTGCACAGAGTACAGTGTACCGTGTATAGTGCACAGCGTACAGTGTACCGTGTATAGTGCACAGAGTAGAGTGTACCGTGTATAGTGCACAGTGCACAGAGTACAGTGTACCGTGCATAGTGCACAGTGCAGAGAGTACAGTGTACCGTGTATAGTGCACAGAGTACAGTGTTCCGTGTATAGTGCACAGAGTACAGTGTACCGTGTATAGTGCACAGTGCACAGAGTACAGTGTACCGTGTATAGAGCATAGTGCACCGAGTCCAGTGTACCGAGTATAGTGCACAGTGCACAGAGTACAGTGTACCATGTATAGTGCACAGTGCACAGAGTACAGTGTACCGTGTATAGTGCACAGTGCACAGTGCACAGAGTACAGTGTACCGTGTATAGTGCACAGCGCACAGAGTACAGTGTAGATACCGTGTATATACCGTGTATATACCGTGTATATACCGTATATACTACTATACCGTGTATAATGCACAGTGCACAGAGTACACCGTACCGTGTATAGTGCACAGTGCACAGTGCACAGTGTACTGTGTATAGTGCACAGAGTACAGTGTACCGTGTATAGTGCACAGAGTAGAGTGTACCGTGTATAGTGCACAGTGCACAGAGTACAGTGTACCGTGCATAGTGCACAGTGCACTGAGTCCAGTGTACCGTGTATAGTGCACAGTGCACAGAGTACAGTGTACCGTGTATAGTACACAGTGCACAGGGTACAGTGTACCGTGTATAGTGCACAGTTCACAGAGTACAGTGTACCGTGTTTAGTGCACAGGGCATAGAGTACAGTGTACCGTGTATAGTGCAGAGTACAGTGTACTGTGTATAGTGCACAGTGCACAGAGTACAGTGTACCGTGTATAGTGCACAGTGCACAGCGTACAGTGTTTCGTGTATAGTGCACAGCCCACAGAGTACAGTGTACCGTGTATAGTGCACAGTGCACAGAGTACAGTGTACCGTGTATACTGCACAGTGCACAGAGTACAGTGTACCGTGTATAGTGCACAGTGCACAGAGTACAGTGTACCCTGTATAGAGCACAGTGCACATAGTACAGTGTACCGTGTATAGTGCACAGAGTACAGTGTACCGTGTATAGTGTACAGTGCACAGAGTACAGTGCACAGAGTACAGTGTACCGTGTATAGTGAACATAGTACAGTGTACCGTGTATAGTGCACATAGTACAGTGTACCGTGTTTAGTGCACAGTGCACAGAGTACAGTGTACCGTGTATAGTGCACAGTGCACAGAGTACAGTGTACCGTGTATAGAGCACAGTGCACTGAGTCCAGTGTACCGTGTATAGTGCACAGTGCACAGAGTACAGTGTACCGTGTATAGTGCACAGTGCACAGAGTACAGTGTACCGTGTATAGTGCACAGTGCACAGTGCACAGAGTACAGTGTACCGTGTATAGTGCACAGCGCACAGAGTACAGTGTATATACCGTGTATATACCGTATATACTACTATACCGTGTATAGTGCACAGTGCACAGAGTACAGTGTACCGTCTATAGTGCACAGTGCACAGTGCACAGTGTACAGTGTACCGTGTATAGTGCACAGAGTAGAGTGTACCGTGTATAGTGCACAGTGCACAGAGTACAGTGTACCGTGCATAGTGCACAGTGCACTGAGTCCAGTGTACAGTGTATAGTGCACAGTGCACATAGTACAGTGTACCGTGTATAGTGCACAGTGCACAGAGTACAGTGTACCGTGTATAGTGCACAGTGCACAGTGCACAGAGTACAGTGTACCGTGTATAGTGCACAGTGCACAGTGCACAGAGTACAGTGTACCGTGTATAGTGCACAGCGCACAGAGTACAGTGTACCGTGTATAGTGCACAGAGTACTGTGTACCGTGTATGGTGTACAGTGCACAGAGTACAGTGTACCGTGTATAGTGAACAGAGTACAGTGTACCGTGTATAGTGCACAGTGCACAGAGTACAGAGTACCGTGTATAGTACACAGTGCACAGGGTACAGTGTACCGTGTATAGTGCAGAGTGCACAGAGTACAGTGTACCGTGTTTAGTTCACAGGGCATAGAGTACAGTGTACCGTGTATAGTGCAGAGTACAGTGTACTGTGTATAGTGCACAGTGCACAGAGTACAGTGTACCGTGTATAGTGCACAGTGCACAGCGTACAGTGTACCGTGTATAGTGCACAGCACACAGAGTACAGTGTACCGTGTATAGTGCACAGTGCACAGAGTACAGTGTACCGTGTATAGTTCACAGTGCAGAGAGTACAGTGTACCGAGTATAGTGCACAGTGCACAGAGTACAGTGTACCGTGTATAGTGCACAGTGCACAGAGTACAGTGTACCGTGTATAGTGCACAGAGTACAGTGTACCGTGTATAGTGTACAATGCACAGAGTACAGTGCACAGAGTACAGTGTACCGTGTATAGTGAACATAGTACAGTGTATCGTGTATAGTGCACATAGTACAGTGTACCGTGTTTAGTGCACAGTGCACAGAGTACAGTGTACCTTTTATAGTGCACAGTGCACAGAGTACAGTGTACCGTGTATAGTGCACAGTGCACAGAGTACAGTGTACCGTGTTTAGTGCAATGGGCATAGAGTACAGTGTACCGTGTAAAGTGCAGAGTACAGTGTACTGTGTATAGTGCACAGTGCACAGAGTACAGTGTACCGTGTATAGTGCACAGTGCACAGCGTACAGTGTACCGTGTATAGTGCACAGCACACAGAGTACAGGGTACCGTGTATAGTGCACAGTGCACAGAATACAGTGCACCGTGTATAGTGCACAGTGCACAGAGTACAGTGTACCGTGTATAGTGCACGGTGCACAGAGTACAGTGTACCGTGTATAGTGCACAGTGCACAGAGTACAGTGTACCACGTATAGTGCACAGGGCACAGAGTACAGTGTACCGTGGATAGTGCACAGAGTACAGGGTACTGTGTATATTGGAAAGTGCACAGAGTACAGTGTACCGTGTATAGTGCACAGTGCACAGTGTACCATGTATAGTGAACAGAGTACAGTGTACCGTGTATAGTACACAGTGCACAGAGTACAGTGTACAGTGTATAGTGCACAGTGTACAGTGTACCGTGTTTAGTTCACAGGGCATAGAGTACAGTGTACCGTGTATAGTGCAGAGTACAGTGTACTGTGTATAGTGCACAGTGCACAGAGTACAGTGTACAGTGTATAGTGCACAGTGCACAGAGTACAGTGTACCGTGTATAGTGCACAGTGCACAGTGCACAGAGTACAGTGTACCGTGTATAGTGCACAGTGCACAGTGCACAGAGTACAGTGTACCGTGTATAGTGCACAGCGCACAGAGTACAGTGTACCGTTTAAAGTGCAGAGAGTACTGTGTACCGTGTATGGTGTACAGTGCAAAGAGTACAGTGTACAGTGTATAGTGAACAGAGTACAGTGTGCCGTGTATAGTGCACAGAGTACAGTGTAATGTGTATAGTGCACAGTGCACAGATTACAGTGTACCGTGTATAGTACACAGTGCACAGGGTACAGTGTACCGTGTATAGTGCACAGTGCACAGAGTACAGTGTACCGTGTTTAGTGCACAGGGCATAGAGTACAGTGTACCGTGTATAGTGCAGAGTACAGTGTACTGTGTATAGTGCACAGTGCACAGAGTACAGTGTACCGTGTATAGTGCACAGTGCACAGCGTACAGTGTACCGTGTATAGTGCACAGCACACAGAGTACAGTGTACCGTGTATAGTGCACAGTGCACAGAGTGCAGTGTACCGTGTATAGTACACAGTGCACAGGGTACAGTGTACCGTGTATAGTGCACAGTGCACAGAGTACAGTGTACCGTGTTTAGTGCACAGGGCATAGAGTACAGTGTACCGTGTATAGTGCAGAGTACAGTGTACTGTGTATAGTGCACAGTGCACAGAGTACAGTGTACCGTGTATAGTGCACAGTGCACAGCGTACAGTGTACCGTGTATAGTGCACAGCACACAGAGTACAGTGTACCGTGTATAGTGCACAGTGCACAGAGTACAGTGTACCGTGTATAGTGCAGAGTGCACAGAGTACAGTGTACCGTGTATAGTGCACAGTGCACAGAGTACAGTGTACCGTGTATAGTGCACAGAGTACAGTGTACCGTGTATAGTGTACAATGCACAGAGTACAGTGCACAGAGTACAGTGTACCGTGTATAGTGAACATAGTACAGTGTACCGTGTATAGTGCACATAGTACAGTGTACCGTGTTTAGTGCACAGTGCACAGAGTACAGTGTACCATGTATAGTGCACAGTGCACAGAGTACAGTGTACCGTGTATAGTGCACAGTGCACAGAGTACAGTGTACCGTGTTTAGTGCACAGGGCATAGAGTACAGTGTACCGTGTAAAGTGCAGAGTACAGTGTACTGTGTATAGTGCACAGTGCAGAGAGTACAGTGTACCGTGTATTGGTGGTTTTCACAGTCACGCAATAAAAAAATAAAATCGAAACCATTCAACGATAGAAGCTATGAATTTCAGATATTATAGAAGATAAATAGATAAACGATTTTTCCAAATCTCAGGCCTGTGCGGTGCACCGTTTGCGAGTTATTTGCCGAAACTTTCCGCGCAAATTTATAAAGCTAAGTATGGAGACGCCATATTTGTGTCCTTCCGAGGGGCACAAACATGGCCGCCGTGAGTCAGAGAAACCATCTGGAACTTAATTTTCCTATTAATAGCAACTACTTTTGGCTCATGATCTATCACACTTTCACTTAAACAGCACTTAGTACATTGGGAATGTTCGATCTGCAAAAATGGAAAGGAAAGGCCTTTTTTGAATCAAAACAACCTTGTCACGGCACTCAGCTTGATATCACATACGGCGGAGAACTCGAATATTCAAAATGCTCTGTTTTTAAAACGAAGGGCACAACCAAGCTGGAAATTTGCGAAACGATATATTTTTAGTTTATCTTACACCTAGTGATATCAAAAGTTTAGCAGACCTATTAAATTTTGATTTCAGAATTTTATGACGTAACATGAAAACCAAGAATAGTGCACAGTGCACAGAGTACAGTGTACCGTTTATAGTGCAAAGTGCACAGAGTACAGTGTACCGTGTATAGTGATCAGTGCACAGAGTACAGTGTACCGTGTATAGTACACAGTGAAAAGGGTACAGTGTACCGTGTATAGTGCACAGTGCACAGAGTACAGTGTACCGTGTATAGTGCACAGAGTACTGTGTACCGTGTATGGTGTACAGTGCACAGAGTACAGTGTACCGTGTATAGTGAACAGAGTACAGTGTGCCGTGTATAGTGCACAGAGTACATGGTACCGTGTATAGTGCACAGTGCACAGAGTACAGTGTACCGTGTATAGTACACAGTGCACAGGGTACAGTGTACCGTGTATAGTGCACAGTGCACAGAGTACAGTGTAGCGTGTTTAGTGCACAGGGCATAGAGTACAGTGTACCGTGTATAGTGCACAGAGTACTGTGTACCGTGTATGGTGTACAGTGCACAGAGTACAGTGTACCGTGTATAGTGCACAGTGCAGAGAGTACAGTGTCCCGTGTATTGTGCACAGAGTACAGTGTACCGTGTATGGTGCACAGTGCACAGAGTACAGTGTACCGTGTATAGTGCACACAGTACAGTGTACCGTGTATAGTGCACAGAGTACAGTGTACCGTGTAGAATGCACATAGTAGAGTGTACTGTGTATAGTGCAAAGTGCACAGAGTACAGTGTACCGTGCATAGTGGACAGTGCAGAGAGTACAGAGTACCGTGTATAGTGCACAGAGTACAGTGTACCGTGTATAGTGCAAAGAGTACAGTGTACCGTGTATAGTGCACAGAGTACAGTGTACCGTGTATAGTGCACAGTGCACAGAGTACAGTGTACCGTGTATAGAGCACAGTGCACTGAGTCCAGTGTACCGTGTAAAGTGCACAGTGCACAGAGTACAGTGTACCGTGTATAGTGCACAGTGCACAGAGTACAGCGTACCGTGTATAGTGCACAGTGCACAGTGCACAGAGTACAGTGTAAGTGTATAGTGCACAGCGGACAGAGTACAGTGTATATACCGTGTATATACCGTGTATATACCGTGTATATACCGTATATACTACTATACCGTGTATAGTGCACAGTGCACAGAGTACAGTGAACTGTGTATAGTGCACAGTGCACAGTGCACAGAGTACAGTGTACCGTGTATAGTGCACAGAGTAGAGTGTACCGTGTATAGTGCACAGAGTAGAGTGTACCGTGTATAGAGCACAGTGCACAGATTACAGTGTACCGTGTATAGTGCACAGTGCACAGAGTACAGTGTACCGTGTATAGTGCACAGTGCAAAGTGCACAGAGTACAGTGTACCGTGTATAGTGCACAGCGCACAGTGCACAGACTACAGTGTACCGTGTATAGTGCACAGCGCACAGAGTACAGTGTACCGTGTATAGTGCACAGAGTACTGTGTACCGTGTATGGTGTACAGTGCACAGAGTACAGTGTACCGTGTATAGTGAACAGAGTACAGTGTGCCGTGTATAGTCCACAGAGTACAGTGTACCGGGTATAGTGCACAGTGCACAGAGTACAGTGTACCGTGTATAGTACACAGTGCACAGGGTACAGTGTACCGTGTATAGTGCACAGTGCACAGAGTACAGTGTACCGTGTTTAGTGCACAGGGCATAGAGTACAGTGTACCGTGTATAGTGCAGAGTACAGTGTACTGTGTATAGTGCACAGTGCACAGAGTACAGTGTACCGTGTATAGTGCACAGTGCACAGCGTACAGTGTACCGTGTATAGTGCACAGCACACAGAGTACAGTGTACCCTGTATAGTGCACAGTGCACAGAGTACAGTGTACCGTGTATAGTGCACAGTGCACAGAGTACAGTGTACCGTGTATAGTGCAAAGTGCACAGAGCACAGTGTACCGTGTATAGTGCACAGTGCACAGAGTACAGTGTACCGTGTTTAGTGCACAGGCCATAGAGTACAGTGTACCGTGTAAAGTGCAGAGTACAGTGTACTGTGTATAGTGCACAGTGCACAGAGTACAGTGTACCGTGTAAAGTGCACAGTGCACAGAGTACAGTGTACCGTGTATAGTGCAAAGAGCACAGAGTACAGTGTACCGTGTATAGTGCACAGTGCACAGAGTACAGTGTACCGTGTATAGTACACAGTGCACAGGGTACAGTGTACCGTGTATAGTGCACAGTGCACAGAGTACAGTGTACCGTGTATAGTGCACAGAGTACTGTGTACCGTGTATGGTGTACAGTGCACAGAGTACAGTGTACCGTGTATAGTGAACAGAGTACAGTGTGCTGTGTATAGTGCACAGAGTACATGGTACCGTGTATACTGCACAGTGCAGAGAGTACAGTGTACCGTGTATAGGACACAGTGCACAGGGTACAGTGTACCGTGTATAGTGCACAGTGCACAGAGTACAGTGTACCGTGTTTAGTGCACAGGGCATAGAGTACAGTGTACCGTGTATAGTGCACAGAGTACTGTGTACCGTGTATGGTGTACAGTGCACAGAGTACAGTGTACCGTGTATAGTGCACAGTGCAGAGAGTACAGAGTACCGTGTATAGTGCACAGTGCACAGAGTACAGTGTACCGTGTATAGTACACAGTGCACAGGGTACAGTGTACCGTGTATAGTGCACAGTGCACAGAGTACAGTGTACCGTGTATAGTGCACAGAATACTGTGTACCGTGTATGGTGTACAGTGCACAGAGTACAGTGTACCGTGTATAGTGAACATAGTACAGTGTACCGTGTATAGTGCACATAGTACAGTGTACCGTGTTTAGTGCACAGTGCACAGAGTACAGTGTACCATGTATAGTGCACAGTGCACAGAGTACAGTGTACCGTGTATAGTGCACAGTGCACAGAGTACAGTGTACCGTGTTTAGTGCACAGGGCATAGAGTACAGTGTACCGTGTAAAGTGCAGAGTACAGTGTACTGTGTATAGTGCACAGTGCAGAGAGTACAGTGTACCGTGTATTGGTGGTTTTCACTGTCACGCAATAAAAAAATAAAATCGAAACCATTCAACGATAGAAGCTATGAATTTCAGATATTATAGAAGATAAATAGATAAACGATTTTTCCAAATCTCAGGCCTGTGCGGTGCACCGTTTGTGAGTTATTTGCCGAAACTTTCCACGCAAATTTATAAAGCTAAGTATGGAGACGCCATATTTGTGTCCTTCCGAGGGGCACAAACATGGCCGCCGTGAGTCAGAGAAACCATCTGGAACTTAATTTTCCTATTAATAGCAACTACTTTTGGCTCATGATCTATCACACTTTCACTTAAACAGCACTTAGTACATTGGGAATGTTTCATCTGCAAAAATGGAAAGGAAAGGCCTTTTTTGAATCAAAACAAACTTGTCACGGAACTCAGCTTGATATCACATACGGCGGAGAGCTCGAATATTCAAAATGCTCTGTTTTTTAAACGAAGGGCACAACCAAGCTGGAAATTTGCGAAACGATATATTTTTAGTTTATCTTACACCTAGTGATATCAAAAGTTTAGCAGACCTATTAAATTTTGATTTCAGAATTTTATGACGTAACATGAAAACCAAGAATAGTGCACAGTGCACAGAGTACAGTGTACCGTGTATAGTGCAAAGTGCACAGAGTACAGTGTACCGTGTATAGTGATCAGTGCACAGAGTACAGTGTACCGTGTATAGTACACAGTGCAAAGGGTACAGTGTACCGTGTATAGTGCACAGTGCACAGAGTACAGTGTACCGTGTATAGTGCACAGAGTACTGTGTACCGTGTATGGTGTACAGTGCACAGAGTACAGTGTACCGTGTATAGTGAACAGAGTACAGTGTGCCGTGTATAGTGCACAGAGTACATGGTACCGTGTATAGTGCACAGTGCACAGAGTACAGTGTACCGTGTATAGTACACAGTGCACAGGGTACAGTGTACCGTGTATAGTGCACAGTGCACAGAGTACAGTGTAGCGTGTTTAGTGCACAGGGCATAGAGTACAGTGTACCGTGTATAGTGCACAGAGTACTGTGTACCGTGTATGGTGTACAGTGCACAGAGTACAGTGTACCGTGTATAGTGCACAGTGCAGAGAGTACAGTGTCCCGTGTATTGTGCACAGAGTACAGTGTACCGTGTATGGTGCACAGTGCACAGAGTACAGTGTACCGTGTATAGTGCACACAGTACAGTGTACCGTGTATAATGCACAGAGTACAGTGTACCGTGTAGAGTGCACATAGTAGAGTGTACTGTGTATAGTGCAAAGTGCACAGAGTACAGTGTACCGTGCATAGTGGACAGTGCAGAGAGTACAGAGTACCGTGTATAGTGCACAGAGTACAGTGTACCGTGTATAGTGCAAAGAGTACAGTGTACCGTGTATAGTGCACAGAGTACAGTGTACCGTGTATAGTGCACAGTGCACAGAGTACAGTGTACCGTGTATAGAGCACAGTGCACTGAGTCCAGTGTACCGTGTATAGTGCACAGTGCACAGAGTACAGTGTACCGTGTATAGTGCACAGTGCACAGAGTACAGCGTACCGTGTATAGTGCACAGTGCACAGTGCACAGAGTACAGTGTACCGTGTATAGTGCAGGGCGGACAGAGTACAGTGTATATACCGTGTATATACCGTGTATATACCGTATATACTACTATACCGTGTATAGTGCACAGTGCACAGAGTACAGTGAACCGTGTATAGTGCACAGTGCACAGTGCACAGAGTACAGTGTACCGTGTATAGTGCACAGAGTACAGTGTACCGTGTATAGTGCACAGAGTAGAGTGTACCGTGTATAGAGCACAGTGCACAGATTACAGTGTACCGTGTATAGTGCACAGTGCACAGAGTACAGTGTACCGTGTATAGTGCACAGTGCAAAGTGCACAGAGTACAGTGTACCGTGTATAGTACACAGCGCACAGTGCACAGACTACAGTGTACCGTGCATAGTGCACAGCGCACAGAGTACAGTGTACCGTGTATAGTGCACAGAGTACTGTGTACCGTGTATGGTTTACAGTGCACAGAGTACAGTGTACCGTGTATAGTGAACAGAGTACAGTGTGCCGTGTATAGTGCACAGAGTACAGTGTACCGTGTATAGTGCACAGTGCACAGAGTACAGTGTACCGTGTATAGTACACAGTGCACAGGGTACAGTGTACCGTGTATAGTGCACAGTGCACAGAGTACAGTGTACCGTGTTTAGTGCACAGGGCATAGAGTACAGTGTACCGTGTATAGTGCAGAGTACAGTGTACTGTGTATAGTGCACAGTGCACAGAGTACAGTGTACCGTGTATAGTGCACAGTGCACAGCGTACAGTGTACCGTGTATAGTGCACAGCACACAGAGTACCGTGTACCCTGTATAGTGCACAGTGGACAGAGTACAGTGTACCGTGTATAGTGCACAGTGCACAGAGTACAGTGTACCGTGTATAGTGCACAGTGCACAGAGTACAGTGTACCGTGTATAGTGCACAGAGTACAGTGTACCGTGTATAGTGTACAATGCACAGAGTACAGTGCACAGAGTACAGTGTACCGTGAATAGTGAACATAGTACAGTGTACCGTGTATAGTGCACATAGTACAGTGTACCGTGTTTAGTGCACAGTGCACAGAGTACAGTGTACCATGTATAGTGCACAGTGCACAGAGTACAGTGTACCGTGTATAGTGCACAGTGCACAGAGTACAGTGTACCGTGTTTAGTGCACAGGCCATAGAGTACAGTGTACCGTGTAAAGTGCAGAGTACAGTGTACTGTGTATAGTGCACAGTGCACAGAGTACAGTGTACCGTGTATAGTGCACAGTGCACAGAGTACAGTGTACCGTGTATAGTGCAAAGTGCACAGAGTACAGTGTACCGTGTATAGTGCACAGTGCACAGAGTACAGTGTACCGTGTATAGTACACAGTGCACAGGGTACAGTGTACCGTGTATAGTGCACAGTGCACAGAGTACAGTGTACCGTGTATAGTGCACAGAGTACTGTGTACCGTGTATGGTGTACAGTGCACAGAGTACAGTGTACCGTGTATAGTGAACAGAGTACAGTGTGCCGTGTATAGTGCACAGAGTACATGGTACCGTGTATACTGCACAGTGCAGAGAGTACAGTGTACCGTGTATAGTACACAGTGCACAGGGTACAGTGTACCATGTATAGTGCACAGTGCACAGAGTACAGTGTACCGTGTTTAGTGCACAGGGCATAGAGTACAGTGTACCGTGTATAGTGCACAGAGTACTGTGTACCGTGTATGGTGTACAGTGCACAGAGTACAGTGTACCGTGTATAGTGCACAGTGCAGAGAGTACAGAGTACCGTGTATAGTGCACAGAGTACAGTGTACCGTGTATAGTGCAAAGAGTACAGTGTACCGTGTATAGTGCACAGAGTACAGTGTACCGTGTTTAGTGCACAGGGCATAGAGTACAGTGTACCGTGTAAAGTGCAGAGTACAGTGTACCGTGTATAGTGCACAGTGCACAGAGTACAGTGTACCGTGTATAGTTCACAGTGCACAGTGCACAGAGTACAGTGTACCGTGTATAGTACACAGTGCACAGGGTACAGTGTACCATGTATAGTGCACAGTGCACAGAGTACAGTGTACCGTGTTTAGTGCACAGGGCATAAAGTACAGTGTACCGTGTATAGTGCACAGAGTACTGTGTACCGTGTATGGTGTACAGTGCACAGAGTACAGTGTACCGTGTATAGTGCACAGTGCAGAGAGTACAGTGTACCGTGTATTGTGCACAGAGTACAGTGTACCGTGCACTAAACACGGTACACTGTACTCTGTGAACTGTGCACTATACACGGTACACTGTACTCTGTGCACTGTGCACTATACACGGTACACTGTACTCTGCGCACTGTGCACTAAACACGGTACACTGTACTATGTGCACTATACACGGTACACTGTACTATGTTCACTATACACGGTACACTGTACTCTATGCACTGTACTCTGTGCACTGTACACTATACACGGTACACTGTACTCTGTGCACTATACACGGTACACTGTACTCTGTGCACTGTGCACTATACACGGTAGACTGTACTCTGTGCACTGTGCACTATACACGGTACACTGTACTCTGTGCACTGTGCACTATACACGGTAGACTGTACTCTGTGCACTGTGCACTATACACTGTACACTGTAGTCTGTGCACTGTGCACTATACACGGTACACTGTACTCTGTGTGCTGTGCACTATACACGGTACACTGTACGCTGTGCACTGTGCACTATACACGGTACACTGTACTCTGTGCACTGTGCACTATACACAGTACACTGTACTCTGCACTATACACGGTACACTGTACTCTATGCCCTGTGCACTAAACACGGTACACTGTACTCTGTGCACTGTGCACTATACACGGTACAATGTACCCTGTGCACTGTGTACTATACACGGTACACTGTACTCTGTGCACTGTGCACTATACACGGTACACTGTACTCTGTGCACTATACACGGCAAACTGTACTCTGTTCATTATACACGGTACACTGTACTCTGTGCACTGTACACCATACACGGTAGACAGTACTCTGTGCACTATACACGGTACACTGTACTCTGTGCGCTGTGCACTATACATGGTACACTGTACTCTGTGCACTGTGCACTGTGCACTATACACGGTACACTGTCCTCTGTGCACTGTGCTCTATACCCGGTACACTGTACTCTGTGCACTGTGCACTATACACGGTACACTGGACTCAGTGCACTATGCACTATGCACGGTACACTGTACTCTGTGCACTGTGCACTATACACGGTACACTCTACTCTGTGCACTATACACGGTACACTGTACTCTGTGCACTATACACGGTACACTGTACTCTGTGCACTGTGCACTGTGCACTATACACAGTACACTATACTCTGTGCACTGTGCACTATACACCGTATAGTAGTATATACGGTATATACACGGTATATACACGGTATATACACGGTATATACACTGTACTCTGTCCGCTGTGCACTATACACGGTACACTGTACTCTGTGCACTGTGCACTGTGCACTATACACGGTACGCTGTACTCTGTGCACTGTGCACTATACACAGTACACTGTACTCTGCACTATACACGGTACACTGTACTCTATGCCCTGTGCACTAAACACGGTACACTGTACTCTGTGCACTGTGCACTATACACGGTACACTGTACCCTGTGCACTGTGTACTATACACGGTACACTGCACTCTGTGCACTGTGCACTATACACGGTACACTGTACTCTGTGCACTATACACGCCACACTGTACTCTGTTCACTATACACGGTACACTGTACTCTGTGCACTGTACACCATACACGGTACACAGTATTCTGTGCACTATACACGGTACACTGTACTCTGTGCACTGTGCACTATACACGGTACACTGTACCCTGTGCACTGTGTACTATACACGGTACACTGTACTCTTTGCACTGTGCACTATACACGGTACACTGGACTCAGTGCACTGTGCTCTATACACGGTACACTTTACTCTTTGCACTGTGCACTATACACGGTACACTGTACTCTGTGCACTATACACGGTACACTGTACTCTTTGCACTATACACGGTACACTGTACTCTGTGCACTATACACGGTACTCTGTACTCTCTGCACTGTCCACTATGCACGGTACACTGTACTCTGTGCACTGTGCACTATACACAGTACACTCTACTCTGTGCACTATACACGGTACACTGTACTCTGTGCACTATACACGGTACACTGTACTGTGTGCACTATACACGGTACACTGTACTCTGTGCACTGTGCACCATACACGGTACACTCTACTCTGTGCACTATACACGGTACACAGTACTCTGTGCGCTGTGCGCTATACACGGTACACTGTACTCTGTGCACTGTGCACTGTGCACTATACACGGTACACTGTACTCTGTGCACTGTGCACTGTGCACTATACACGGTACACTGTACTCTGTGCACTGTGCACTATACACGGTACACTGTACTCTGCACTTTACACGGTACACTGTACTCTATGCCCTGTGCACTAAACACGGTACACTGTACTCTGTGCACTGTGCACTATACACGGTACACTGTACTCTGTGCACTGTGCACTATACACGGTACACTGTACTCTGTGCACTGTGCACTAAACACGGTACACTGTACTCTGTGCACTATACACGGTACACTGTACTCTTTGCACTATACACGGTACACTGTACTCTGTGCACTGTGCACTATACACGGTACACTGTACTCTGTGCACTGTGCACTGTGCACTATACACGGTACACTGTACTCTGTGCGCTGTGCACTATACACGGTACACTGTACTCTGTGCACTGTGCACTGTGCACTATACACGGTACACTGTACTCTGTGCACTGTGCACTGTGCACTATACACGGTACACTGTACTCTGTGCACTGTGCACTATACACGGTACACTGTACTCTGTGCACTGTGCACTATACACTGTACACTGGACTCAGTGCACTGTGCACTATGCACGGTACACTGTACTCTGTGCACTGTGCACTATACACGGTACACTCTACTCTGTGCACTATACACGGTACACTCTACTCTGTGCACTATACACGGTACACTGTACTCTGTGCACTGTGCACTGTGTACTATACACGGTACACTGTACTCTGTGCACTGTGCACTATACACGGTATAGTAGTATTTATGCCGAGAGCAGCGCTTATTTCAATAATAAACTTAGCGCACCAAGGACTAGAATGAAATGCTTATAATCGCGGTCGTGCATGCGGCCAGAAAAACACTGAATCACGGAGACACTAGTGTGGATTAATTTGGCCACTCACGTGGCGTTTATTTCAAAACGTTCAAATGCTAAGGTGTCAAATTAATCAATTAAACATCGCTATATTTGATTCAGTGAATAAAGTTGGGGCGAAAAACAGCCAGCCAAGTAAGAGGTAGCAAGAGCAGAGGAGGAGCTCAGGGGATGGTGGAGGGCCGACGAAAGAAACTGAAAATACCCTTTGAAAGCTAAACAGCTATCACTATCGGCGTTGGCAGAAAAAGGGGCGAGTAATAGCAGAGCTCACGAATTTAAACCTTGCTCTGCGTGTGGTGACTCGCCCATAATCGTTATGGCTATCTACCTCTGCAGCTTGTACCGTAAGATAAGATAAGATAAGGCCCCGCCCCAGCATAAAACCCATTATCGCCCTTTAGTCAATAATGGGCCATTTATGCCGAGAGCGGCGCTTATTTCAATAATAAACCTAGCGCACCAAGGACTAGAATGAAATGCTTATAATCGCGGTCGTGCATGCGGCCAGAAAAACACTGAATCACGGAGACACTAGTGTGGATTAATTTGGCCACTCACGTGGCGTTTATTTCAAAACGTTCAAATGCTAAGGTGTCAAATTAATCAATTAAACATCGCTATATTTGATTCACTGAATAAAGTTGGGGCGAAAAACAGCCACAAGCCACATCCTGTGGCGAGCCCCAACCCAAGCCGCAGGCACGCACACACGCACGCAAGCACGCACTATGAAATAGTGCACACTGAGTGCAGAAACGACAAACTATAAAGATACATTTGTAATGTAAAGGCATCAGAAACATCAGGCCAATCTCTGACATGTCCCTAAAGCCCCTACGAATAACAGCTAGATCTCGGGCTCGGCAAGAGCACGCTTTCTAGCGCTCTAGATTAACTTCTCTAGCGTACAATTGATGCCCCAGCCCTTGACTGACAGGCAAACTAACTCTGGAGATGAGCCAAAGTTTGGCTCACGCTATGATTAATAATAGTCAGAACACTAACTCGAAAAGTAAAATAAGATCTACTAGGCTAAAATTGCCGCCCCAGCCCATGCCTGGAAGGCGAGCGTTGATCTTAGCTACAGCTAACAGCTGAAGTAGTTCGCTGAAGACCAGGAATAATAATATTACTGCCCCAGCCCATGCCTGTAAGGCGAACGTTGATCTTAGCTACCGCTAACAGCTGAGTAGTTTAATGAAGAATAGAATTAATTATATTATTGCCCCAGCCCCTGACTGAAAGGCAGGCTTAAGTCTTAAACACCTCTGAAGGTTGACGAATGTATAGTTTAAATGCGTCGGATTTCCAACGGCCAAGGTGGCGAATCTGAGCGTCGGATAAGCCTTTGTCAGCCGCCCAAGATGCGGCGCCGATCCGGAAAGAATAAGATTTGTATTTGGATGAATCAAGACCACAAAAATTTAGTGCGTGCCGAAGTTGTTTTGTAAAATGGCTAGTTTTAACCGGAGAACCATCGGAAAAGCAGAACAAGGCGCCCGGAATTGTGCCTCGCATAGCACAGTAACGTTGTAAATAATTCACTGGGCAAAACTCTTCCCCCGATGCGCAGTGCAAAACAATTGCAAAGGGGCGCCTTTCCGAGTTATGTTTGAAGTCGGTGATGACAATTGTCGCGGCGGTCACGCAATTGTCTTTAAATTGGAAATGAAGGTCTTGAATTTTTACTAAAGGTTTCAAATTCGCACCCTTGGCCGTGAGTTCGCCTACTCGGAAAAAACCATAGAAGGCCACCACAAACATCGTTCGGTACAACAGCCTTTGATATGCTGATGAGTTGGTATGATTTAATGCGAGAACTAATCGTTGCAAAACACTACGTGTTATTGGAAGCCTAACATCTGGTGAAGAGTTTAGCTTACTGTGAGCCGCTAGAATCTTCTGCACTAAAAATTGTTTAGTCGGATCAGGGAAATTAGCCAACTTGTGAACGTAACTTAACGCGGAGACATATGTCGAGATTGTCGAGGATGCAAACTTCCTCGATGAGAGATAAGATATAAACAACGCTAAATTATTTACTGAGACCGGAAGGAGCGAGGCACCCGACTCGCAAAATTCGGTGGAAAAATCGACATATGTTGACCAAGCTCTTTGGTAAGTCTTACGCGAACCCTCTGTAATGGCTGAGTGCAGAAGGTCGTTCAAGTGATTTGCCAGTTGTTGGGTAGTAAGCCCGCCGGAACCGGCGTCGGTTGTTCGTCTGCGTAAGGCGCTAGTGCTCTGAATTTCTCTACCTGTAAGCGAGATAAAGCATCGCTCTCGCGGTTAACGCAACCCGCGATGTGCTTAGCATGAAACAAAATATTGTATTTAAGAGTGCAGAGAACAAAGTGCCTAAGCAAGGCCATAACTAAACGATCTTTAGAAGTTTGCTTATTGATTATCTCAACAACTGCCTGATTATCCGAAAAGAAAACAATACATTTGTCACGCATAAGCGGTCCCCAAATCTCAATCGCCAGGACAATCGGAAATAACTCTAAGATAGTAATATTGAAATTTTTCCAAGCGGCCGGCCACTCTCCAAAACACCAATGTTTGCCAAATACTGCGGCGTAACCCAAGGAACCCGCCGCGTCCGTAAATAAATTGAGGTGTTGGGAAGTGGCCCATCGCGAACCGAGGAAAAAAGATTTGCCATTGTACACGCTCAAAAAATTCCCGCCATACGTTGAGATCGTGTTTACATTCCTTGGTTAATCTAACGTGATGTGTGGGTTTCCGAATACCTTTAGTCAAGTCTATCAAACGGCGAAGAAAAGCACGCCCGGGAACCACAACACAGCAGGCAAAATTGAGAAGCCCTATTAAAGATTGCAGCTCTTTCAGCGTGACGCTTTTACGAGAGCAGAAATCCGCCAACTGGGCACGGCATTTGGCAAGCTTGTCCTCCGGAAGACGAGCCTCCATCAATTCCGTATCTAAGGTGATCCCTGCGAATTGCAGGGCATTGGTGGGGCCCATAGTTTTCTCATCGGCTATAGGAACACCTATACGACGGCACAAGCAAAGAAAATTATCTACATCTACCTGACATTTCGCCTCGGAAGGCCCAATAAATAAGAAGTCATCTAAAATATGGATGACCGACGACGCGTGCAATTTATTTTTAGCGATCCACTCTAACGCAGTGCTGAATGTTTCAAATATATTACAGGATGACGAGCATCCCATTGGAAGGCATTTGTCAAAGTAGAATTTCCCCTGCCATTCCATCCCGAGCAATGGAAAATCGCGGGTTGCTACGGGAATGATACGAAAAGCGGATTTTATGTCTGTCTTAGCCAGAAAACAGCCTCGTCCTATAGCTTTAATGAGCCGAACAGCATCATCGATAGTTGCATATCTTACGGTGGCTAACTCTTTAGGAATACCATCATTAACAGATAAGCCCTCCGGGTAAGACAAATGATGAATTAACCTAAATTCTCCTGGCAACTTTTTGGGGACGATGCCTAGGGGCGATACCCTGAAAGTTTCAAAGGGAGGCGTATCAAACGGACCTACAATTCTGCCCGCTGTGAGCTCTTTTGACAACTTATCATTCACGCTAGTAGGATTGTCCATGGCGCTCTTCAGATTTGGGGATCGGATTGCAAGGAGAGAACCAAAATATCGTATTGAGAAACCGTGAATAAAACCGTGTATAAGATAGTCCGAAGTTACGTTGTTATAACCCTTAAGGTAAAATGCGAGACGGTCTGGCCTTACCGGCGTTGGCCCGCGGCTCAACAACCGATGCTCGTCCCTGACTGTCACTCCCAGAGGGCATGCTGGAGGCTGCGTTGCTTGTATTATTGTTCGGTCTGTTCGCGCTGCATTGGCTTGCGGGATGGACTGCCCCGCACTTGAAGCAAGAGTGTTTGAAATTGCAGCCTCTGCAGAACTGGCCGGAATGAAATCTCCAACACACCCCTTTTGGAAAGGACTGAAAGGGACGCTGGTTGGGCCGCCTTGTACGAAAATCATAGTTCGAGTTTTGGCGTGAGGTGGTGAGGGAGCTATGCATGGCCTGGTGCCATAATTCCCAAGCCACGTTATCCCATGGGTATTTTTCAGGTTTAGACTGGCGAAGAAATCGGAACTGCTCGTCATAATAACGCCAGTTACCTGATTTTGCTGCAATGTCCCTGACCACCTCGCAATACTTCATCAGAGAACTTATCGCATTAGGAACCTTAATTGTATAAACAGCTACAAACACATTAAATGCAGTCACCCATTGGTCGATGGATAAGCTACGCCGTTTTGGCTTAACGTGCTCAAGGCAAAGACTTGGGTGATCATGGTCATTTGTGACAGATAGCCGATATTTGGACTCGTCCGGTGAGACAGTTAGGAGAGACCCGAAATCAACATATTCGTTTGCCCATATCTTTGCCTTGATACGATCCGAAACGCGAGACTCGAGGTCAAAAGTGACACTAGAAAACGTGCCGTCCGGTTTCTCGGACGCAAAGGTTAGCCTACCCGCAGCTACGCTTTTCGTCAGATCTGCAATCTCTTTTGAAGCGGCATCTTCCACCACGCTGGGCTGCGACGTGGACTGATTACTTGGTCGCTGTTCGCCAACTGCGGGTGAGACGTTGAGAGTGCCGATGCCGGCCGACTGTAAGGCCCCAGAAATCGCGCTTGATATCAATTCACTCAGTGCGGTGGGGCTGAACTGTGGTGTGGACGTCGTGCTGTTAGGCAGGGACGCAAACTCACCCTCTGATCGGCGCTGTTTCGCCGATTTCGCTGTTGTGGAGCTTTTTGCCGCCTGGCGCTTAGAGGCTCGTTTAGGAGGCATGCTTATGAAAAATTGAAATTGTATTACCCAAACGTATATCAGATTAAAACGCTGTGAAGCTCAAAATTAGTGGGTGTACTCCCTTTTTCCTAGCAGGCTGGAAACACTTCAGCCAATGAGCCAAGGGCAATTAATAATTATGAAATCAACTGGCACAAACAAATCCGAGACATTCAGTAAAGGCTTACGTAACAGCCAACGAATGTCAAGTACACGTACAGAGCAGGCAACATGACAAAAACCAACCATCCGAGACATTTCAAAAAGGACAGTTGTCCTATAATGGCCTGGGTGTGTTGGGCACACTAATGCAGTTAAACAATAGCCGCCAGGTGATAACACACTAATTACGCCATAAATGTCAAGTGCAATACTGCAAGAACAATCCGAGACATTTCAAAAGGACTATTGTCCCATAATGGCCTGAGTGTGTTGGGCACACTACTACAGTATAACAATAGCCGCCAGGTGATAACACACTAATTACGCCATAAATGTCAAGTGCAAGTAATTAAAAATTCCAATATAGCGTGCGAAATTTGTATATATGATGCATGTTGTAAATATTTTGCGATACCGCCGTTAAAAGATCAAAATGGCTACGTGGCCTTTGGCAATTGCATTTAAACGGCGGACACACCCACTAACTTTACAGACTTCAAAATAGCCCCTCGAATACTACGCATAAATTTATAGTAGCCTAAATTGTTTAGATGGACCCCATCAGATAAATAAAGGTCTCGTTTGCAGTTCTGTGACGCCAGTAATAACAAAAGGGCAACTGCTCGAGCACTACCTTAAGATATCGGTGGAGTTTGCCCACCTTGCAATTGTACTCCTCCGAGTCCGGCGTACGTCGCCGCAATACCTGCCCTACTACGATAAATTCGACGGAACATACACTGTGAAGATCGCGAACTAATTTTTCTAGCTCTGAACCAACAGTTTCAGGCGCGACCTTGACGAGATCATTGGAGCCAAGCTCCAAAATAATGATCTTGGTGGGGATTTGGCGAACGACTTGAAAGTCAAACTTACGGAATTTCTCAATTGTGCGGCCCCCCACGCCATGAAAATGAATATCCGCAATATCGCTAAGACTGTTAAACGCATGCATGTGCCGCTTCTTCTGCACAAACGCCTCAAGTCGGTGAACGAATGAGTGCCCAATTATTAACACGCGATGTTTAGCCATAGATGTAGAAATTGAGAGGGCACTAACGGCAACTTGAAACGAAGCTGAACAATAGCCAAAATGGAAAAGGAAAAAATAATATGAATAAAGGTAAGCACTTGCCTGATACCGACGAAAGAAACTGAAAATACCCTTTGAAAGCTAAACAGCTATCACTATCGGCGTTGGCAGAAAAAGGGGCGAGTAATAGCAGAGCTCACGAATTTAAACCTTGCTCTGCGTGTGGTGACTCGCCCATAATCGTTATGGCTATCTACCTCTGCAGCTTGTACCGTAAGATAAGATAAGATAAGGCCCCGCCCCAGCATAAAACCCATTATCGCCCTTTAGTCAATAATGGGCCATATACGGTATATACACGGTATATACACGGTATAGACACTGTACTCTGTGCGCTGTGCACTATACACGGTACACTGTACTCTGTGCACTGTGCACTGTGCACTATACACGGTACACTGTACTCTGTGCACTGTGCACTATACACGGTACACTGTACTCTGTTCACTGTGCACTATACACGGTACACTGGACTCAGTGCACTGTGCTCTATACACGGTACACTGTACTCTGTGCACTGTGCACTATACATGGTACACTGTACTCTGTGCACTATACACGGTACACTGTACTCTTTGCACTATACACGGTACACTGTACTCTGTGCACTATACACGGTACACTGTACTCTCTGCACTGTGCACTATGCACGGTATACTGTACTCTGTGCACTGTGCACTATACACGCTACACTCTACTCTGTGCACTATACACGGTACACTGTACTCTGTGCACTATACACCATACACGGTACAGAGTACTCTGTGCACTATACACGGTACACTGTACTCTGTGCGCTGTGCACTATACATGGTACACTGTACTCTGTGCACTGTGCACTATACACGGTACACTGTACTCTGTGCACTGTGCACTGTGCACTATACACGGTACACTGTACTCTGTGCACTGTGCACTATACACGGTACACTGGACTCAGTGCAATGTGCACTATGCACGCTACACTGTACTCTGTGCACTGTGCACTATACACGGTACACTCTACTCTGTGCACTATACACGGTACACTGTACTCTGTGCACTATACACGGTACACTGTACTCTGTGCACTGTGCACTATACACGGTATAGTAGTATATACGGTATATACACGGTATATACAGGGTATATACACTCTACTCTGTGCGCTGTGCACTATACACGGTACACTGTACTCTGTGCACTGTGCACTGTGCACTATACACGGTACACTGTACTCTGTGCACTGTGCACTATACACGGTACACTGTACTCTGTGAACTGTGCACTATACACGGTACACTGGACTCAGTGCACTGTGCTCTATACACGGTACACTGTACTATGTGCACTGTGCACTATACATGGTACACTGTACTCTGTGCACTATACACGGTACACTGTACTCTTTGCACTATACACGGTACACTGTACTCTGTGCACTATACACGGTACACTGTACTCTCTGCACTGTGCACTATGCACGGTACACTGTACTCTGTGCACTGTGCACTATACACGGTACACTCTACTCTGTGCACTATACACGGTACACTGTACTCTGTGCACTATACACGGTACACTGTACTCTGTGCACTATAAACGGTACACTGTACTCTGTGCACTGTGCACCATACACGGTACACTGTGTACTCTCTGCACTGTGCACTATACACGGTACACTGTACTCTGTGCACTGTACACCATACACGGTACACAGTACTCTGTGCACTATACACGGTACACTGTGCTCTATGCCCTGTGCACTAAACACGGTACACTGTACTCTGTGCACTGTGCACTATACACGGTACACTGTACCCTGTGCACTGTGAACTATACACGGTACACTGTACTCTGTGCACTGTGCACTATACACGGTACACTGTACTCTGTGCACTATACACGGCACACTGTACTCTGTTCACTATACACGGTACACTGTACTCTGTGCACTGTACACCATACACGGTACACAGTACTCTGTGCACTATACACGGTACACTGTACTCTGTGCACTGTGCACTATACAAGGTACACTGTACCCTGTGCACTGTGTACTATACACGATACACTGTACTCTGTGCACTGTGCACTATACACGGTACACTGTACTCTGTGCACTATACACGGAAAACTGTACTCTGTTCACTATACACGGTACACTGTACTCTGTGCACTGTACACCATACACGGTACAAAGTACTCTGTGCAGTATACACGGTACACTGTACTCTGTGCACTGTGCACTGTGCACTATACACGGTACACTGTACTCTGTGCACTGTGCACTATACACGGTACACTGTACTCTGTGTACTGTGCACTGTTTTCTAATACACGGTACACTGTACTCTGTGCACTATACACAGTACACGGTACACTGTACTCTGTGCACTGTGCACTGTTTTCAAATACACGGTACACTGTACTCTGTGCACTATACACAGTACACTGTACTCTGTGCACTGTGCACTATAAACGGTACACTGTACTCTGTGCACTATACATGGTACACTGTACTCTGTGCACTGTGTACTATACACGGTACACTGTACTCTGTTCACTATACATGGTACACTGTGCACTGTGCACTATACACGGTACACTGTACTCTGTGCACTGTCCACTATACACAGTACCCTGTACTCTGTGCACTATCCACGGTACACTGTACTCTGTGCCCTGTGCACTATACGTGGTACACTGTACTCTGTGCACTGTGCACTATACACGGTACACTGTACTCTGTGCACCGTGCACTATACACGGTAAACTGTACTCTGTGCACTGTGCACTATACACGGTGCACTGTACTCTGTGCACTGTGCACTATACACGGTACACTGTACTCTGTGTGCTCTGCACTATACACGGTACACTGTACGCTGTGCACTGTGCACTATACACGGTACACTGTACTCTGTGGACTGTGCACTATACACAGTACACTGTACTCTGCACTTTACACGGTACACTGTACTATATGCCCTGTGAAATAAACATGGTACACTGTACTCTGTGCACTGTGCACTATACACGGTACACTGTACTCTGTGCACTGTGCACTATACATGGTACACTGTACTCTGTGCACTGTGCACTAAAAACGGTACACTGTACTATGTGCACTATACACGGTACACTGTACTATGTTCACTATACACGGTACACTGTACTCTGTGCACTGTACTCTGTGCACTGTACACTATACACGGTACACTGTACTCTGTGCACTATACACGGTACACTGTACTCTGTGCACTGTGCACTATACACGGTACACTGTACTCTGTGCACTGTGCACTATACACGGTACACTGTACTCTGTGCACTGTGCACTATACACAGTACACTGTACTCTGTGTGCTGGGCACTATACACGGTACACTGTACGCTGTGCACTGTGCACTAAACACGGTACACTGTACTATGTGCACTATACACGGTACACTGTACTATGTTCACTATACACGGTACACTGTACTCTCTGCACTGTACTCTGTGCTCTGTACACTATACACGGTACACTGTACTCTGTGCACTATACACGGTACACTGTACTCTGTGCACTGTGCACTATACATGGTAGACTGTACTCTGTGCACTGTGCACTATACACGGTACACTGTACTCTGTGCACTGTGCACTATACACGGTACACTGTACTCTGTGTGCTGGGCACTATACACGGTACACTGTACGCTGTGCCATGTGCACTATACACAGTACACTGTACTCTGCACTATACACGGTACACTGTACTCTATGCCCTGTGCACTTAACACGGTACACTGTACTCTGTGCACTGTGCACTATACACGGTACACTGTACCCTGTGCACTGTGTACTATACACGGTACAGTGTACTCTGTGCACTGTGCACTATACACGGTACACTGTACTCTGTGCACTATACACGGCACACTGTACTCTGTTCAGTATACACGGTAAACTGTACTCTGTGCACTGTACACCATACACAGTACAAAGTACTCTGTGCACTATACACGGTACACTGTACTCTGTGCGCTGTGCACTATACACGGTACACTGTTCTCTGTTCACTGTGCACTGTCCACTATACACGGTACACTGTACTCTGTGCACTGTGCACTGTGCACTATACACGGTACACTGTACTCTGTGCACTGTGCACTAAACACGGTACACTGTATTCTGTGCACTGTGCACTATACACGGTACACTGGACTCAGTGCACTGTGCACTATGCACGGTACACTGTACTCTGTGCACTGTGCACTATACACGGTACACTGAACGCTGTGCACTATACACGGTACACTGTACTCTGTGCACTATACACGGTACACTGTGCACTGTGCACTGTGCACTGTGCACTATACACGGTACACTGTACTCTGTGCACTGTGCACTATACACGGTACACTGGACTCAGTGCACTGTGCTCTATACACGGTACACTGTACTCTGTGCACTGTGCACTATACACGGTACACTGTACTCTGTGCACTATACACGGTACACTGTACTCTTTGCACTATACACGGAACACTGTACTCTCTGCACTATACACGGTACACAGTACTCTCTGTACTGTGCACTATGCACGGTACACTGTACTCTGTCCACTGTGCACTATACAAGGTACACTCTACTCTGTGCACTATACACGGTACACTGTACTCTGTGCACTATACACGGTACACTGTACTCTGTGCACTATACACGGTACACTGTACTCTGTGCACTGTGCACCATACACGGTACACTGTACTCTCTGCACAATACATGGTACACTGTACTCTCTGCACTGTGCACTATACACGGTACACTGTACTCTGTGCACTGTACACCATACACGGTACTCAGTACTCTGTGCACTATACACGGTACACTGTACTCTATGCCCTGTGCACTAAACACGGTACACTGTACTCTGTGCTCTGCACTATACACGGTACACTGTACCCTGTGCACTGTGTACTATACACGGTACACTGTACTCTGTGCACTGTGCACTATACACGGTACACTGTACTCTGTGCACTATACACGGCACACTGTACTCGGTTCACTATACACGGTACACTGTACTCTTTGCACTGTACACCATACACGGTACACAGTACTCTGTGCACTAAACACGGTACACTGTACTCTGTGCACTGTGCACTATACACGGTACACTGTACCCTGTGCACTGTATACTATACACGGTACACTGTACTCTGTGCACTGTGCACTATACACGGTACACTGTACTCTGTTCACTATACACGGTACACTGTACTCTGTGCAGTGTACACCATACACGGTACACAGTACTCTGTGCACTATACACGGTACACTGTACTCTTTGCACTGTGCACTGTGCACTATACACGGTACAGTGTACTCTGTGCACTGTGCACTATACACGGTACACTGTACTCTGTGCACTGTGCACTGTTTTCTAATACACGGTACACTGTACTCTGTGCACTATACACAGTACACTGTACTCTGTGCACTGTGCACTATAAACGGTACACTGTACTCTGTCCACTATACACGGTACACTGTACTCTGTGCACTGTTTACTATACACGGTACACTGTACTCTGTTCACTATACATGGTACACTGTGCACTGTGCACTATACACGGTACACTGTACTCTGTGCACTGTCCACTATACACAGTACCCTGTACTCTGTGCACTATCCACGGTACACTGTACTCTGTGCCCTGTGCACTATACGTGGTACACTGTACTCTGTGCAATGTGCACTATACACGGTACACTGTACTCTGTGCACCGTGCACTATACACGGTACACTGTACTCTGTGCACTGTGCACTATACACGGTGCACTGTACTCTGTGCACTTTGCACTATACACGGTACACTGTACTCTGTGTGCTGTGCACTATACACGGTACACTGTACGCTGTGCACTGTGCACTATACACGGTACACTGTACTCTGTGCACTTTGCACTATACACAGTACACTGTACTCTGCACTTTACACGGTACACTGTACTCTCTGCACTGTGCACTATACACGGTACACTGTACTCTGTGCACTGTGCACTATACACGGTACACTGTACTCTGTGCACTATACACGGCACACTGTACTCTGTTCACTATACACGGTACACTGTACTCTGTGCACTGTACACCATACACGGTACACAGTACTCTGTGCACTATACACGGTACACTGTACTCTGTGCGCTGTGCACTATACACGGTACACTGTACTCTGTGCACTGTGCACTGTGCACTATACACGGTACACTGTACTCTGTGCACTGTGCACTGTGCACTATACACGGTACACTGTACTCTGTGCACTGTGCACTATACACGGTATAGTAGTATTTATGCTTCAATTCACCCACAAAATGTCAAACCTTAATCAGAATGAAAAATTGTGCTGTGCTCTGTTCGTAAAGGCAATACACACAATATAATGGTGAAAAATGGCTATGTGAAAATTGACACATAGCCGGTTTATTAAACTCTAAATAGCCAATATAAATACAAATTCAAACTTTCATTAAACATGTATTGCCAACGAAGGTGAGCGCAAACAACCGCCAAAGCGCTTGCAAAGCAAGGGCACGCCCCACCCCAGCGCAATTTTCATTCTGGCTAAGAAATATGTCAAAATTTCAACCAGTAGATTATTCACACAAGGTTCAAGAAATCAAATACTGGGTTCCTGAAGTTGTGCTGCCCCTGCAAGCATCAACATCACATCACCCATGACACATAGAATTAAGAAACAGATTCTAGAGAAGTTATCCTGATGTACTTTTTGAAAGCATCAGATTTCCATCTACCCAATTGCCTAATCTTGGTGTCAGAAAGGCCTTGTTCAGCTGCATAAGTAGCGGCACCAATCCTAAAGCTGTGTCCCTTATATCTATTGTGGTCCAAATTGCATAGCTGAATAATTGAACCAAGAATCTTACTGAACTCGCTTCTCAAAAAAGGGGACCCATCTCGATTGATAAAAAGTGGGCCATGTAATGTGCCACGAACAGAAGCATAATCCAAGAATGATTCAACAGGACACGCTTTAGGTTGTCTAGTTAAAACCTTGAAAAAGGAATTTGATTGTAATTATGTTTATAGTTTTTGAATGTAATTATCAAGGACACTACATTGCCCTTCCCACAGCATTGCTTAGAAATTTGATTCAGTTGTAAAAGGTTACTATTGATACTTTCTCGCTTTGACACTGTGATTTCACCAATACGAAGAAATGCAAAAAATGCCATAGAACACATTGCTTTGAACATATATGATTGGTACTGAGAAACACAAACACTATCAGAAGCTCTCATGATGCAAACTAAAATGGGAAGGGTAATGGGTAATCGTGAGTCCAATTTGTGACTAATCTTACCATAACCTTTAAGCATCTCACTAATGTAAAATGTTTTAGTAGGGTCAAGAAGACCCGCTAAACGATGGAAATACCCAAGGGCAGAAACATAAGTATTTACTGTGGAAGAAGCATACCCACGATTAAATAAATACGCAATAAATAATGCCAATGTGGCTGGCATCACTGGTAAAGAAACGTGTGAGTTATGAAAAACACTTATTTGAAATTCCTGATAAAGTTTCCATGCTCTACGGTATGTTGGTACTGAAGACTTCTGTAAGCTAGCAGACAGAAGATCATGAGCTATAGATGCCAATTTGTAGGGAGAAGATGTGATGGGATTACTGTTGGCATAGGATCCATGTAAGCTGGTGCTAGTTGCTTGAAACGTTGGATCTGCAAACGAGATAGTGCATCCGCAAGAGTGTTCTTAAAACCCGAAATATGCTTGGCTTTAAACAAAACATTGTGCTTCAAACAAACTAGCACAATTTTACGAACAAAAATCATTAAAGAGGTATCCCTACAGGTTGTCTTATTAATTACATGTACTAATGCTTCATTATCAGTAAAGAATGTAATACACCTGTCCCTAATATGGTCGCCCCACAAAAATAAACTCAGAATAATTGGGTAAAATTCCAGGATAGCAATATTTTTACCCAGCCATTCTTTAGGCCATTCACCATAGCACCAGTGAGTACCAAATACAGCTCCAAAACCGTGCGCCCCTGCTGCATCGGTAAATAACTGTAGGGTCACACTATTTTCCCATCTATCATTAAGAAAAAATGATTTGCCATTATATTCTTGAAAAAACGATTGCCATGTTAACAAATCAGCCTTAACCTCCTTGGAAACACGAACAAAATGACCTGGCCTTTTGAGGCCAATGGTCAAGTCAATAAGTCGTCTTAAGAAGGAACGCCCTGGAACAACAACTGAACATGCAAAATTTAGTACTCCAGTAAGAGACTGCAACTCTCTTAATGTTGCTTTCTTCTTTTTCATAAATTCGGTGATCAATCGTTTACATTTCAATAACTTATCTTCAGGTAGGCGTGATTCACAACGGATAGTGTCTAGTTCAACGCCTGCAAATGTCAAAATTGTAGAAGGGCCAAATGTTTTTTCAGGTGCCATGGGAATGCCTAAAAAATCACATAATTCTAAGAAAAGTTGAAGACTTCTTGAGCACTGACTTTTTGTTGGTTGAATGAGTAGAAAATCATCTAGCAGGTGAATAAGTTTAGCTATTCCAAGCTTATCTTGTGCAATCCACTCAATTGCTGTACTGAAACTTTCAAAGGTTTTACATGAGCTGGAACACCCCATAGGCATGCATTTATCATAAAAATATTGATCATTCCATTTTATGCCTAAAAGATGATAATCTTGGGGATTGATGGGTAGAATCCTGAAAGCACTCTTGATATCTGTTTTAGCCAAATAAGAACCAACACCTGCTTGTTTTATCATTCTAATAGCTTGGTCAATATTAGCATACTGAACACTGGAATTTTCACGGGAAATTCCATCATTTACCGATTTCCCCATTGGATATGACAGGTGATGGATCATACGAAATTCCCCTGGGGCTTTCTTTGGAACGATACCCAGTGGTGATACTCTGAAAACAGGAAAAGGTGGTGCATCAAAAGGTCCAGCCAACCTATGGGTTTCCAGCTCCTTTTTTAATTTTTGTTCAACTATTTTGGGCTGTTGTCTAGCAGATAACAAATTAGGAGATTCATACGATCTACTTTGACCAACAGAAAAAATATGAAATCCATACTTAAATCCATTAACTAAGAACATACGATTTTGAAAATCATACCCTTCAAGCAAAAATTCAAGTCGCTTTACCTTGACTGGTGTTGGGAGCGGTAAGGTTGGCAGCAACAGGTTTTCCAGTGGAGTTACGAAAATTATGGCAATTTATCATTTGATGATTCTTTTGACAAAGTGGACAATAGTGTTTAAAATTGCATCCAACACATTTTAAGCCTTTATGATACTTCCAGCAGTAACCTTTGGGAACTCGAAGACCTGCTTTCAATTCACCCTCAGACTTCTTTGTCTGCGAAAAACTATTTCTGGGTGGCTGTGATCTGATCCACAACTCCCAATGTACAGAACCCCAAGGATAAGCTTTGGGGTCTTTTTGCCGGAGATAGCGAAAATTCTCATCATAGTAACGCCAGTTGTATCCCCTTGCTGCCAAATCCCTAATAATCTCACTATATTTCATCAATAATGGAGCTTCAACATGATATTTCTGTGTGTAGACACCCACAAAGATCTGGTAAGCCGTGACCCACATTTCAATTGAAATAATTTGCTTTGCCTTTTGCTTGGGCTCCAATGTGATGAGTGGGTGTTCTGTTGGCGATTTTGTATCATTTGAAAGGCAAAGATGAAAACTCTCATGTTCTTTCTTGTTATTCAAGAGCAATCCAAGATCAACATATTCATGGGCCCATATTTTTCTTTTTAGTCTATCGGAAACTGACATGTCAATTGGGATGTCTGATGGCACAAAAATATCTTTTGGCTTAGAAATTAGACTATTGCTTCCTGACAAGCTATCCAATACAGCCGCAATTGACCCCTGTACAATTGTTGCTGATGAGCTAGCCTGATCCGAAGTATTCACAATTTCTAGATTATTTTCATTCACATGCAAACCACTTAACGATCTGATTCCTGGTTCAGCAACAACTGACCCCTGTACAGCTGAGGCTGTTCCAGACAACCAATGGTTTTCATTACCTGCAGTAGTACTGTCAATTGACTTTGTTTTTAACTTTTCTAATACAGCATTAGTCACCCTCTCGATCATCTGTTCAATACCAGCATTTGAAGGACTTGTTTGGCCTTGGACATGATGTTCCTGTACATGATCTTCGCCTTGTTCCACTCGTCTACGGCGACTTGCCGGTTGTTGTTCCGACTCTTGCAAAAGAGTAGTTTTCCTCTTTACTCTAGCAGATACCCGGCGAGACATGCTGGAATATAAAATAACTCAACACCAGTATAAGGTAGAAAAAGCTCATGTACAGTAAGCCATTCTTTTGCTGGTTAAGTTGTTATGTCCAAATGATGTAACAAATGAAAATTGGAAAAATTCAGCAAATTCCAAATCCAACAATAAAATTTAAAAATGATAATTTTGAATTACAGAACAATTCCCAACAATAATGGGGGAATCATAAAGTTTTGTTATCAATAATAATATTATTTTGCAGTGTTAGTCATATGACAAAGATCTCAACAATGTTATTAAGCTCATAAACTACGGGATATATGGCACTCCAAATTACCCATGTATCCAAAAAATGTAACATGTACATTCTTATATGACAATATAAAACCTTCCAACAACCGCTGGTTGGAAAAAATTCAGAAATAACCAACCCATCAATTGGTAAGTAATCTGACTTTGTACAGATTTGAACAAACTCAAAATAATAGTAAAAGAGTTAACAAGACATCACAACATGAACAGTAACATGAACAATGGCAGGGATGGCTTGGCAGACTACACATGTCGCCGAAACATTTAAAATGCCTGTCCCTACAACGCCACAAAAACATTCCAACAACCTCTTGTTGGACAAAAGCATTTAGACCAAATATATCAAGTGGTCACAAATCCATGCATAGCATGGGATAAACATAAACAAAACAAGAACATTCCAACAACCTCTGGTTGGACAAAAGCAAAGAGACCAAACTTATAAAGTGGTCACAAATCCATGCCCAGCATGGCATAAACATAAACAAAACAAGAACATTCCAACAACCTCTGGTTGGACAAAAGCAAAGAGACCAAACTTATAAATTGGTCACAAATCCATGCACAGCATGACGCAAAAACATAAAAAGTATCGACAAAACAAGACATATCACATACGCATAAATAATTTTAAATTATGAAATCTGATGTCAAACAGCTTGTAGCAACATGTAGTAATAATCATACGTTTATTTGCATCGAATTGACCTGAAGCTTACATTCCATATGAGTTTTAAGCTGAGAATAGATTTTAAATTTCTTTACAAAGTAATTTGTAATATGATCTTATCATAATATACAGTTTAAAAAAGCAGAAGACTGTCAACAGAGCATAATGCCATGAAAAGTACATTCACTCTAACTTATTCAAAATCTTTACAGCCTTCAAAATTGCTCCTCGGTAACTTCTATAAAGTGCATACTGGCCATAAGGATTTAAGTGTACTCCATCTTCCAAGAGAAAATCGTGTTTTGGTGAATCCAAAATCTTATGTCACCAGATAAAAACTTTCGGGTCATCGAGGACGACACTTAAATAGTGATTTAAGACTTCAATCCTCTGATTGAACATTGTGTCCGATCGCCGAATAACCTGACAAACTCCGACTACCCTTACAGAAAAGTGGTTCAACAACAACTGGACTAATTCGTCAATTTGAAAACCAACCGTTTCAGGTGATTCACAACACAGGTCATTTGTACCTATCTCCAAAATCACAGCATCTGGTGCGAAACGAGATACATTTGCAAGGTCAAATCTTTTAACCTTATTAACCGTCCTTCCCCCAACACCAAACAAACGGACGTTGACATCTTTTAGTTCGAAGTTGCTTTTAGCACGATCGTCAACACGCTGTTCCAAGTCGCCGTTTAGGCGTCGTACAGAAGAATGAAGAAAAAATTTTGTGTGTCAACGAGATCAAGAACGCGACATCCATTATACAAGGATCCAAAAATACGACATTAGCTGCAGACGCCATGTTGAATTCATAATTTAAATCTGCACCCTCGATTCCATGTTCCTAACCTCTCTACATAACTCAGAAAATACAATAGTGGCTACATTGTCGCATAAAATTTTTATTTGCAGGCAAATAATGTATATACGGTATATACAACGTATATACACTGTACTCTGTGCGCTGTGCACTATACACGGTACACTGTACTCTGTGCACTGTGCACTGTGCACCATACACGGTACACTGTACTCTCTGCACTGTGCACTATACACGGTACACTGTACTCTCTGCACTATACACGGCAAACTGTACTCTGTTCACTATACACGGTACACTGTACTCTGTGCACTGTACACCATACACGGTACACAGTACTCTGTGCACTATACACGGTACACAGTACTCTGTGCGCTGTGCACTATACACGGTACACTGTACTCTGTGCACTGTGCACTGTGCACTATACACGGTACAAGTACTCTGTGCACTGTGCACTGTGCACTATACACGGTACACTGTACTCTGTGCACTGTGCACTATACACGGCACACTGTACTCTGTGCACTGTGCACTATACACTGTACACTGGACTCAGTGCACTGTAAACTATGCACGGTACACTGTACTCTGTGCACTGTGCACTATACACGGTACACTCTACTCTGTGCACTATACACGGTACACTGTACTCTGTGCACTATACACGGTACACTGTACTCTGTGCACTGTGCACTGTGCACTATACACGGTACACTGTACTCTGTGCACTGTGCACTATACACGGTAAACTGTACTCTGTGCACTATACACGGCACACTGTACTCTGTTCACTATACACGGTACACTGTACTCTGTGCACTGTACACCATACACGGTACACAGTACTCTGTGCACTATACACGGTACACTGTACTCTGTGCGCTGTGCACTATACACGGTACACTGTACTCTGTGCACTGTGCAGTGTGCACTATACACGGTACACTGTACTCTGTGCACTGTGCACTATACACGGTACACTGTACTCTATGCACTGTGCACTGTTTTCTAATACACGGTACACTGTACTCTGTGCACTATACACAGTACACTGTACTCTGTGCACTGTGCACTATAAACGGTACACTGTACTCTGTGCACTATACACGGTACACTGCACTCTGTGCACTGTGTACTATACACGGTACACTGTACTCTGTTCACTATACATGGTACACTGTGCACTGTGCACTATACACGGTACACTGTACTCTGCGCACTGTCCACTATACACAGTACCCTGTACTCTGTGCACTATCCACGGTACACTGTACTCTGTGCCCTGTGCACTATACGTGGTACACTGTACTCTGTGCACTGTGCACTATACACGGTACACTGTACTCTGTGCACCGTGCACTATACACGGCACACTGTACTCTGTGCACTGTGCACTATACACGGTGCACTGTACTCTGTGCACTGTGCACTATACACGGTACCCTGTACTCTATTTGCTGTGCACTATACACGGTACACTGTACGCTGTGCACTGTGCACTATACACGGTACACTCTACTCTGTGCACTGTGCACTATACACAGTACATGGTACTCTGCACTTTACACGGTACACTGTACTCTATGCCCTGTGCATTAAACACGGTACACTGTACTCTGTGCACTGTGCACTATACACGGTACACTGTACTCTGTGCACTGTGCACTAAACACGGTACACTGTATTATGTGCACTATACATGGTACACTGTACTATGTTCACTATACACGGTACACTGTACTCTGTGCACTGTACTCTGTGCATTGTACACTATACACGGTACACTGTACTCTGTGCACTATACACGGTACACTGTACTCTGTGCACTGTGCACTATACACGGTACACTATACTCTGTGCACTGTGCACTATACACGGTACACTGTACTCTGTGCACTGTGCACTATAAACGGTACACTGTACTCTGTGCACTGTGCACTATACACGGTACACTGTACTCTGTGTGCTGTGCACTATACACGGTACACTGTACGCTGTGCACTGTGCACTATACACGGTACACTGTACTCTGTGCACTGTGCACTATACACAGTACACTGTACTCTGCACTATACACGGTACACTGTACTCTATGCCCTGTGCACTAAACACGGTACACTGTACTCTGTGCACTCTGCACTATACACGGTACACTGTACCCTGTGCACTGTGTACTATACACGGTACACTGTACTCTGTGCACTGTGCACTATACACGGTACACTGTACTCTGTTCACTATACACGGTACACTGTACTCTGTGCACTGTACACCATACACGGTACACAGTACTCTGTGCACTATACACGGTACACTGTACTCTGTGCGCTGTGCACTATACACGGTACACTGTACTCTGTGCACTGTCCACTGTGCACTATACACGGTACACTGTACTCTGTGCACTGTGCACTGTGCACTGTGCACTATACACGGTACACTGTACTCTGTGCACTGTGCACTATACACGGTACACTGTACTCTGTGCACTGTGCACTATACACGGTACACTGGACTCAGTGCACTGTCCACTATGCACGGTACACTGTACTCTGTGCACTGTGCACTATACACGGTACACTCTACTCTGTGCACTATACACGGTACACTGTACTCTGTGCACTATACACGGTACACTGTACTCTGTACTCTGTGCACTGTGCACTATACACGGTATAGTAGTATATACGGTATATACACGGTATATACACGGTATATACACGGTATATACCCTGTACTCTGTGCGCTGTGCACTATACACGGTACACTGTACTCTGTGCACTGTGCACTGTGCACTATACACGGTACACTGTACTTTGTGCACTGTGCACTATACACGGTACACTGTACTCTGTTCACTGTGCACTATACACGGTACACTGGACTCAGTGCACTGTGCTCTATACACGGTACACTGTACTCTGTGCACTGTGCACTATACACGGTACACTGTACTCTGTGCACTATACACGGTACACTGTACTCTCTGCACTGTGCACTATGCACGGTACACTGTACTCTCTGCACTGTGCACTATGCACGGTACACTGTACTCTGTGCACTATACACGGTACACTGTACTCTGTGCGCTATACACCATACACGGTACACAGTACTCTGTGCACTATACACGGTACACTGTACTCTGTGCGCTGTGCACTATACACGGTACACTGTACTCTGTGCACTGTGCACTGTGCACTATACACGGTACACTGTACTCTGTGCACTGTGCACTGTGCACTATAAACGGTACACTGTACTCTGTGCACTGTGCACTATACACGGTACACTGTACTCTGTGCACTGTGCACTATACATGGTACACTGGACTCAGTGCAATGTGCACTATGCACGGTACACTGTACTCTGTGCACTGTGCACTATACACGGTACACTCTACTCTGTGCACTATACACGGTACACTGTACTCTGTGCACTGTGCACTAAACACGGTACACTGTACTATGTGCACTATACACGGTACACTGTACTATGTTCACTATACACGGTACACTGTACTCTGTGCACTGTACTCTGTGCACTGTACACTATACACGGTACACTGTACTCTGTGCACTATACACGGTACACTGTACGCTGTGCACTGTGCACTATACACGGTACACTGTACTCTGTGCACTGTGCACTATACACGGTACACTGTATTCTGTGCACTGTGCACTATACACGGTACACTGTACTCTGTGCACTGTGCACTATACACGGTACACTGTACTCTGTGCGCTGTGCACTATACACGGTACACTGTACTCTGTGCACTGTGCACTGTGCACTATACACGGTACACTGTACTCTGTGAACTGTGCACTATACACGGTACACTGTACTCTGTTCCTTGTGCACTATACACGGTACACTGGACTCAGTGCACTGTGCTGTATACACGGTACACTGTTCTCTGTGCACTGTGCACTATACACGGTACACTGTACTCTGTGCACTATACACGGTACACTGTACTCTTTGCACTATACACGGTACACTGTACTCTGTGCACTATACACGGTACACTGTACTCTCTGCACTGTGCACTATGCACGGTACACTGTACTCTGAGCACTGTGCACTATACACGGTACACTCTACTCTGTGCACGATACACGGTACACTGTACTCTGTGCACTATACACCATACACGGTACACAGTACTCTGTGCACTATACACGGTACACTGTACTCTGTGCGCTGTGCACTATACACGGTACACTGTACTCTGTGCACTGTGCACTGTGCACTATACACGGTACACTGTACTCTGTGAACTGTGCACTATACACGGTACACTGTACTCTGTTCCTTGTGCACTATACACGGTACACTGGACTCAGTGCACTGTGCTGTATACACGGTACACTGTTCTCTGTGCACTGTGCACTATACACGGTACACTGTACTCTGTGCACTATACACGGTACACTGTACTCTTTGCACTATACACGGTACACTGTACTCTGTGCACTATACACGGTACACTGTACTCTCTGCACTGTGCACTATGCACGGTACACTGTACTCTGAGCACTGTGCACTATACACGGTACACTCTACTCTGTGCACGATACACGGTACACTGTACTCTGTGCACTATACACCATACACGGTACACAGTACTCTGTGCACTATACACGGTACACTGTACTCTGTGCGCTGTGCACTATACACGGTACACTGTACTCTGTGCACTGTGCACTGTGCACTATACACGGTACACTGTACTCTGTGCACTGTGCACTGTGCACTATAAACGGTACACTGTACTCTGTGCACTGTGCACTATACACGGTACACTGTACTCTGTGCACTGTGCACTATACACGGTACACTGGACTCAGTGCAATGTGCACTATGCACGGTACACTGTACTCTGTGCACTGTGCACTATACACGGTACACTCTACTCTGTGCACTATACACGGTACACTGTACTCTGTGCACTGTGCACTAAACACGGTACACTGTACTATGTGCACTATACACGGTACACTGTACTATGTTCACTATACACGGTACACTGTACTCTGTGCACTGTACTCTGTGCATTGTACACTATACACGGTACACTGTACTCTGTGCACTATACACGGTACACTGTACGCTGTGCACTGTGCACTATACACGGTACACTGTACTCTGTGCACTGTGCACTATACACGGTACACTGTACTCTGTGCACTGTGCACTATACACGGTACACTGTACTCTGTGCACTGTGCACTATACACGGTACACTGTACTCTGTGCGCTGTGCACTATACACGGTACACTGTACTCTGTGCACTGTGCACTGTGCACTATACACGGTACACTGTACTCTGTGAACTGTGCACTATACACGGTACACTGTACTCTGTTCCTTGTGCACTATACACGGTACACTGGACTCAGTGCACTGTGCTGTATACACGGTACACTGTTCTCTGTGCACTGTGCACTATACACGGTACACTGTACTCTGTGCACTATACACGGTACACTGTACTCTTTGCACTATACACGGTACACTGTACTCTGTGCACTATACACGGTACACTGTACTCTCTGCACTGTGCACTATGCACGGTACACTGTACTCTGAGCACTCTGCACTATACACGGTACACTCTACTCTGTGCACGATACACGGTACACTGTACTCTGTGCACTATACACCATACACGGTACACAGTACTCTGTGCACTATACACGGTACACTGTACTCTGTGCGCTGTGCACTATACACGGTACACTGTACTCTGTGCACTGTGCACTGTGCACTATACACGGTACACTGTACTCTGTGCACTGTGCACTGTGCACTATAAATGGTACACTGTACTCTGTGCACTGTGCACTATACACGGTACACTGTACTCTGTGCACTGTGCACTATACACGGTACACTGGACTCAGTGCAATGTGCACTATGCACGGTACACTGTACTCTGTGCACTGTGCACTATACACGGTACACTCTACTCTGTGCACTATACACGGTACACTGTACTCTGTGCACTGTGCACTAAACACGGTACACTGTACTATGTGCACTATACACGGTACACTGTACTATGTTCACTATACACGGTACACTGTACTCTGTGCACTGTACTCTGTGCACTGTACACTATACACGGTACACTGTACTCTGTGCACTATACACGGTACACTGTACGCTGTGCACTGTGCACTATACACGGTACACTGTACTCTGCGCACTGTGCACTATACACGGTACACTGTACTCTGTGCACTGTGCACTATACACGGTACACTGGACTCTGTGCACTGTGCACTATACACGGTACACTGTACTCTGTGCGCTGTGCACTATACACGGTACACTGTACTCTGTGCACTGTGCACTGTGTACTATACACGGTACACTGTACTCTGTGAACTGTGCACTATACACGGTACACTGTACTCTGTTCCTTGTGCACTATACACGGTACACTGGACTCAGTGCACTGTGCTGTATACACGGTACACTGTTCTCTGTGCACTGTGCACTATACACGGTACACTGTACTCTGTGCACTATACACGGTACACTGTACTCTTTGCACTATACACGGTACACTGTACTCTGTGCACTATACACGGTACACTGTACTCTCTGCACTGTGCACTATGCACGGTACACTGTACTCTGAGCACTGTGCACTATACACGGTACACTCTACTCTGTGCACGATACACGGTACACTGTACTCTGTGCACTATACACCATACACGGTACACAGTACTCTGTGCACTATACACGGTACACTGTACTCTGTGCGCTGTGCACTATACACGGTACACTGTACTCTGTGCACTGTGCACTGTGCACTATACACGGTACACTGTACTCTGTGAACTGTGCACTATACACGGTACACTGTACTCTGTTCCTTGTGCACTATACACGGTACACTGGACTCAGTGCACTGTGCTGTATACACGGTACACTGTTCTCTGTGCACTGTGCACTATACACGGTACACTGTACTCTGTGCACTATACACGGTACACTGTACTCTTTGCACTATACACGGTACACTGTACTCTGTGCACTATACACGGTACACTGTACTCTCTGCACTGTGCACTATGCACGGTACACTGTACTCTGAGCACTGTGCACTATACACGGTACACTCTACTCTGTGCACGATACACGGTACACTGTACTCTGTGCACTATACACCATACACGGTACACAGTACTCTGTGCACTATACACGGTACACTGTACTCTGTGCGCTGTGCACTATACACGGTACACTGTACTCTCTGCACTGTGCACTGTGCACTATACACGGTACACTGTACTCTGTGCACTGTGCACTGTGCACTATAAATGGTACACTGTACTCTGTGCACTGTGCACTATACACGGTACACTGTACTCTGTGCACTGTGCACTATAGACGGTACACTGGACTCAGTGCAATGTGCAGTATGCACGGTACACTGTACTCTGTGCACTGTGCACTATACACGGTACACTCTACTCTGTGTTCTATACACGGTACACTGTACTCTGTGCACTATACACAGTACACTGTACTCTGTGCACTGTGCACTGTGCACTATACACGGTACACTGTACTCTGTGCACTGTGCACTATACACGGTATAGTAGTATATACGGTATATACACGGTATATACACGGTATATACACTCTACTCTGTGCGCTGTGCACTATACACGGTACACTGTACTCTGTGCACTGTGCACTGTGCACTATACACGGTACACTGTACTCTGTGCACTGTGCACTATACACGGTACACTGTACTCTGTGCACTGTGCACTATACACGGTACACTGGACTCAGTGCACTGTGCTCTATACACGGTACACTGTACTCTGTGCACTGTGCACTATACACGGTACACTGTACTCTGTGCACTATACACGGTACACTGTACTCTTTGCACTATACACGGTACACTGTACTCTGTGCACTATACACGGTACACTGTACTCTCTGCACTGTGCACTATGCACGGTACACTGTACTCTGTGCACTGTGCACTATACACGGTACACTCTACTCTGTGCACTATACACGGTATACTCTACTCTGTGCACTATACACGGTACACTGTACTCTGTGCACTATAAACGGTACACTGTACTCTGTGCACTGTGCACCATACACGGTACACTGTGTACTCTCTGCACTGTGCACTATACACGGTACACTGTACTCTGTGCACTGTACACCATACACGGTACACAGTACTCTGTGCACTATACACGGTACAGTGTACTCTATACCCTGTGCACTAAACACGGTACACTGTACTCTGTGCACTTTTCACTATACACGGTACACTGTACCCTGTGCACTGTGAACTATACACGGTACACTGTACTCTGTGCACTGTGCACTATACACGGTACACCGTATTCTGTGCACTATACACGACACACTGTACTCTGTTCACTATACACGGTACACTGTACTCTGTGCACTGTACACCATACACGGTACACAGTACTCTGTGCACTATACACGGTACACTGTACTCTGTGCACTGTGCACTATACATGGTACACTGTACCCTGTGCACTGTGTACTATACACGGTACACTGTACTCTTTGCACTGTGCACTATACACGGTACACTGTACTCTGTGCACTATACACGGCACACTGTACTCTGTTCACTATACACGGTACACTGTACTCTGTGCACTGTACACCATACACGGTACACACTACTCTGTGCACTATACACGGTACACTGTACTCTGTGCACTGTGCACTATACACGGTACACTGTACTCTGTGCACTGTGCACTGTGCACTATACACGGTACACTGTACTCTGTGCACTGTGCACTATACACGGTACACTGTACTCTGTGCACATTGCACTGTTTTGTAATACACGGTACACTGTACTCTGTGCACTATACACAGTACACTGTACTCTGTGCACTGTGCACTATAAACGGTACACTGTACTCTGTGCACTATACACGGTACACTGTACTCTGTGCACTGTGTACTATACACGGTGCACTGTACTCTGTTCACTATACATGGTACACTGTGCACTGTGCACTATACACGGTACACTGTACTCTGTGCACTGTCCACTATATACCGTACCCTGTACTCTGTGCACTATCCATGGTAAACTGTACTCTGTGCCCTGTGCACTATACGTGGTACACTCTACTTTTTGCACTGTGCACTATACACGGTACACTGTACTCTGTGCACCGTGCACTATACACGGTACACTGTACTCTGTGCACTGTGCACTATACACGGTGTACTGTACTCTGTGCACTGTGCACTATACACGGTACACTCTACTCTGTGTGCTGTGCACTATACACGGTACACTGTACGCTGTGCACTGTGCACTATACACGGTAAAATGTACTCTGTGCACTGTGCACTATACACAGTACACTGTACTCTGCACTTTACACGGTACACTGTACTCTATGCCCTGTGCACTAAACATGGTACACTGTACTCTGTGCACTGTGCACTATACACGGTACACTGTACTCTGTGCACTGTGCACTATACACGGTACACTGTACTCTGTGCGCTGTGCACTAAACACGGTACACTGTACTATGTGCACTATACACGGTACACTGTACTATGTTCACTATACACGGTACACTGTACTCTGTGCACTGTACTCTGTGCACTGTACACTATACACGGTACACTGTACTCTGTGCACTATACACGGTACACTGTACTCTGTGCACTGTGCACTATACACGGTACATTGTACTTTGTGCACTGTGCACTATACACGGTACACTGTACTCTGTGCACTGTGCACTATACACGGTACACTGTACTCTGTGTGCTGGGCACTATACACGGTACACTGTACGCTGTGCACTGTGCACTATACACGGTACACTGTACTCTGTGCACTGTGCACTATACACAGTACACTGTACTCTGCACTATACATGGTACACTGTACTCTATGCCATGTGCACTAAACACGGTACACTGTACTCTGTGCACTGTGCATTATACACGGTACACTGTACCCTGTGCACTGTGTACTATACACGGTACACTGTACTCTGTGCACTGTGCACTATACATGGTACACTGTACTCTGTGCACTGTGCACTATACACGGTACACTGGACTCAGTGCACTGTGCTCTATACATGGTACACTCTACTCTGTGCACTGTACACCATACACGGTACACAGTACTCTGTGCACTATACACGGTACACTGTACTCTGTGCGCTGTGCACTATACACGGTACACTATACTCTGTGCACTGTGCGCTGTGCACTATACACGGTACACTGTACTCTGTGCACTGTGCACTGTGCACTATACACGGTACACTGTACTCTGTGCACTGTGCACTATACACGGTACACTGTACTCTGTGCACTGTGCACTATACACGGTACACTGGACTCAGTGCACTGTGCACTATGCACGGTACACTGTACTCTGTGCACTGTGCACTATACACGGTACACTCTACTCTGTGCACTATACACGGTACACTGTACTCTGTGCACTATACACGGTACACTGTGCACTGTGCACTGTGCACTATACACGGTACACTGTACTCTGTGCACTGTGCACTATACACGGTATAGTAGTATATACGGTATATACACGGTATTTATGCCCTTTCCCTTCACCCTTAAAGAACACGCCCCAGTGCTGCTTTGCCTGAGCTCTGTTTACTGGGCTACTATAAACACATCACATGACTGGGCTAATATGGCTATGGGCAAAGGCCCATAGCCGCTTTTATTAAACATCAAATTTCCTTAACAATCTTTCATAAGAAGTTTGGCCCAGTAAAGGTGAGGGCACTAAAAACGCAAACACTAAAATATACTGGAAAGGAAACCGTGGAGAGGACCTGGGGAGGAGGAGGGACTATGAAAACACGTCTTGTACCGCAGATGAACAGGGACGCAATGACAAGCACATGGCTTGGAGGGTCATGTGATCTACGCAAAACACTTATAGGGGGTCAACTTCATTGCGGCAGTATCTCCCCTGCCGTTCCCAGGCCCTCTCGCAATTACTCAATACACAAGCAGAGAAAGGACATAAAAATCCTATTTCCGGGGAAATATTTGATTTATGCCCTTTCCCTTCACCCTTAAAGAACACGCCCCAGTGCTGCTTTGCCTGAGCTCTGTTTACTGGGCTACTATAAACACATCACATGATTGGGCTAATATGGCTATGGGCAAAGGCCCATAGCCGCTTTTATTAAACATCAAATTTCCTTAACAATCTTTCATAAGAAGTTTGGCCCAGTAAAGGTGAGGGCACTAAAAACGCCACAAGCATATGATCACATATGCTGCCCCACCCCAGGCAAAAGCAGCACAACCGATGTGGCACCCTTAAATCTGACAGTGAAGCCCACACCAGGCTAACTTATCCCACCATCCTGACAAAAACTGGAGGCAATCAAAATTGAACTAATCATAAGCATTGGAAGTGATTGATTGAGGAGCCAACAAGGTGGGACAGCCGCCCATGCTGACTGGACCCACCCCGGTGCCCAGTAATTAAATGAAATAAAAATAAACACATAATGCAATCTGGATTACGCAAATTGAGCCTGTAAAAGCAGTCGCCCATGCTAACTGCACTCATCAGGACATCATTATAAAAGATACAGTACGAACAACTTATCTATGCAGTCTATGGCGACACCGCGGGACAGTCGCCCATGCTAACTCAACCCGCCATGCCGCCTCCGACTGGAATTATACCAAATGAAATTAACCAAATGAAATTAACCATACATACTTGCGCCCACGCCAACATCTTATGTAAGGGCCAACAAGGTGGGACAGCTGCCCATGCTAACTGGAACCACCATGGTGCCCAGTAATTAATTGAAATAAAAATAAACGCACAATGCAATCTGGACTACTCAAAATGAGCCCGGAAAGGCAGTCGCCCATGCTAACTGCATTCATCAGGATATCAATATTAAAGATACGGTATGAACAACCAATCCATCCAGTCGAAAGTGACATCGCAGGACAGTCGCCCATGCTAACTTAACCCGCCATGCCGCCTCCGACCGGAATGAAACCAAATTAAATAAACCACACATACTTGCACCCAGGCCAACATTGTACGCAAGGGCCAACGAGGTGGGACAGCCGCCCATGCTAACGTAACCCACCTTGTTGCCCCCTACAAGAATGCAATAAAAGCTTATATTCTACCGGCTCCTACTAACCATAATGAACCTCGAAAAGGCTTAGAGAAGCAGCCGCCCATGCTAACTGCAAGCCCTAAGCAGTTCACGAAATTAACTAATGGACTTTAGGAAACGAGGCTAGGCACCCTGATATATCTTAGGAAAGCATTTGATTTCCAGCGACCTAAAGCACGAATTTGGGCATCAGACAGACCTCGATCTGCCGCATGAGAGGCGGCCCCTATCCGAAAGCTATGGCCCTTATAGCGCGAAGGAGCCAAGCCACAAAGCTGAATAGCCATTGAAAGGCGTTGGGAAAAATTTGATCGAGAGACCGGCAGCCCATCCAAAGAAATAAAAATAGGGCCTGGTCCAGAACCTCGTAAGGTTAGATACTTGGACAATAAATCAACCGGACAAGAATGGGGGTGACGAGAGACCACCACTGAAAAGGGGCGCTCATTATAACTATGTTTAAAATTCCCAAAAGTCAACTTAAATGCTGCTAATTCCCCTGCAACATTCAACAATTTGGTGAGCTGATAAAGTTGGAGAGGAGAAGGAGCACCCCGCTTGGAAACTGATGTTATCTCACCAATACGTAAAAAGGCATAAAAAGCTAGTGAACACATAGCCTGAAATTGAATTATCTGGTAAGCTGAACCTTCAAGAGAAGATGCGGCAGCAACCAGTCTGTCTAGTATAGGGAGTGTAATCGGAAGACGAGAATCCAGGCGAAAGCCCACTTTCCCATACCCCTTCAGCATTTGGGAGACATAAAAAACTTTGGAGGGGTCAGAAAGGCCCGATAGTTTATGACAATAGCCCAGTGCTGAGATATAAGTGTTTACAGTGGATGGGGCATAACTAGAATTATACAAATAGGCTATAAACAGGGCCATGACAGACGGTGAGATAGGAAGTGTCAAAAAGGGGTGTTGAAACACTGAATTATAGAACTGATGAAAAAGTTTCCAAGCACGCTGATATGTGGGAATGGATGAGGGCTGAAGACTTGAATTCAGCAGAAATGAAGCTATTGATGCCAATTGAGTGGCTGTAGATGGTGAGGGATCTCTGTGGGGAGTGGATGCATGTGAGCTGGTGCCAGCTGCTTGAATGTCTGCAATTGCAACCGAGACAATGAATCAGCCAATTTGTTGTGTAAACCTGGAATATGCTTAGCCTTGAAGTGAATGTTATGACGCAAGCACACTAGCACCAGTTCACGTACAAAGAACATCAAGTCTTTATCCCGACAAGACTGTTTATTAATAACATGCACTAAGGCCTCATTGTCAGTAAAGAACAAAACACGGCGATTTTGCATCTCATGTCCCCATAGATGCAAACTTAACACAATAGGGTAAAATTCTAAGTATGCAATATTGCGATTACGCCAGCTATCAGGCCATTCACCATAGCACCAATTTCTACCAAAAACAGCACCAAACCCAAGCGTGCCAGAGGCATCTGTATAGAGTTGGAGTTTGTGCGAATCATGCCAATCATCCGAGAGAAAAAATGAACGGCCATTAAAACCGGAAAGAAAATTTTGCCAAACTAACAAATCCGCTTTCACCTCCCCAGACAATCTAATTAGGAAGTGAGGGCGCTTAACACCCATAGTAAGGTCAATTAAACGGCGTAAAAAGGCCCGACCTGGAACTACTACTGAACAGGCAAAATTCAGTAATCCTGTTAAGGACTGAATCTCCTGCAGACTAACCTTACGGCGCCTAACAAAAGCAGAAATGAGGGCCTGACACTTATCTAACTTTTCCTGAGGCAACCGAGCCTCCATCAAGATGGAATCTAGCTCAATGCCAGCAAAAGAAATGATTTGGGATGGGCCAACGGTTTTCTCAGGTGCCATGGGAATGCCTAAATAGCTACAGAGCATCAAAAATAAATCTAATTGTTTCCGACATAGCTCCTCTGTGGGAGAAATAATTAAGAAATCATCTAGCAAGTGCAAAATATCAGTAATGTGCAACTTATTCTGGGCAATCCATTCAATCGCGGTTGAAAATGTTTCAAATGTTCTACAAGAGCTTGAGCAACCCATAGGCATACACCGGTCATAATAATAAAAGCCTCGCCAACATATACCAAGGAGATTGTGATCCTCAGGGCGAATTGGAATAATGCGAAAGGCGTTTTTTATATCTGTCTTAGCCAGAAAACAACTCGCGCCTACAGTCTTGATGCGGCGAATGGCATCTTCAACTGTGGCATACGAAACACTTGTGTGGTCTGGAGAAATTCCATCATTCAATGAAGAACCCTTAGGAAATGAAAGGTGGTGAATTAAACGGAATTCCCCTTCAACTTTCTTGGGGACTAAACCTAGAGGAGATACACGAAAGACCGTAAATGGTGGTGAAGGAAAAGGACCGGCAAGCCTATGAGCGTCAAGCTCCTTAGAAAGTTTAGCATCCACTGCGGTGGGATTTTGCATGGCAGACAGTAAGTTTTGAGAATGACACGAAAACTGGGGTCCCTCATAATGCAAGGGAAAACCCTTAGTAAACCCAGTTGCTAAAAATTCCACGATTGAATTGTCATACCCAGAAAGAAATAGAAGAAGGTGATTAACTTTTACGGGAGTTGGCAAGTGTGGTTGAATTGGCCTGGGGCAAGGTTGAGATACTATTGGACTTATTGGCTCCTCGGACCTGAGAGGAGATTCTGAGGTTTCCTCTAGGGCCACGAAAATTACAATGGAGAGCCCGATGGGCCCACTCACATTTGCAACATGTGTGCCTGAATGAGCAGCCAGCGCAGTCACCACCCCGATGAAATTTGAAGCAGTATCCCCTGGGGATACTTATGGGGGAAACAGGCTTGGAACCCGTAAACGAAGTGGAGGGTTTCTTAAGGTTGCTTTGGGATCGAAGCCACAGCTCCCAATGCACAGTGCCCCAGGGGAGGGAAGTGGCCTGGGACTGGCGCAAGAACCGAAAATTTTCGTCATAAAAACGCCAGTTGTGACCACGGGCAGCGAGATCCTGAATAGTGGACCCATACTTCATGAGCCCAGGAGCCTCATTAGGGTAGCGACTGGCATAAATACCCACAAACACGTGAAAGGCTTGAAGCCACATCTCAATAGAGCTAATTTTTTTGGGTTTGTTTAGGGGCTCTAAAGCTAAAGAAGGCGAAAGCCCTTCATTTGAGTTGTGAATAGTAAGTTGAAACTTACCATCCAGAGTAGGATTAACCAACAAAGACCCAAAATCAATGTACTCCTGCTGCCAAATCTTTGTTTTCAGCTTCATAGCAACTCTAGCATCCACTGGTAAATTAATAGATGTGAATGGGTCTTGTGGCAGTGAAGGAAACAAGCCTTGCTCACCTGAGAGATTGGACTGCAAAGAAGTGACCACCTGCTGAACCGGGTTGCCAACAACTGAAATTTCTCTGTGGTCTTGAGGAACAATACCTGGCCCAGTGGGTTGCACAGGTGCTGGGGCTTGACTGGCAGGAGCTGACCCAGCGGGGTGCCCGGTTGCCGAAACTTGATTAGCAGTATTGCTACGTGGAGGCTGGGCTGGCTCGGTCTGCAAGGGGACATCCGGCTGGAGTGTGCGGGCACCAGAGAGAAGCGGTTGCAGCTGCCTGGTGACCTCTGTGGTCACTCGGGCCACCACTTGATCCAGGAACCCGGCAGGCAAAACTGGATTTGGGAGGGTATTTCCTCCATCTACAGGGACCACCGGGTTGGCTGGCGGTGGAGCTGTATCCACACCGTGGGAGGGAGGAGGGCCTGCGGCTCGCCGTCTGCGCGCCGGGGCACTTTCCGAGCCTGCTGGCGGAGGTGGTTCCACACCGGAAGGGAGGAAAACACGTGAAAACACGAAAACGAAAACACGTCTTGTACCGCAGATGAACAGGGACGCAATGACAAGCACATGGCTTGGAGGGTCATGTGATCTACGCAAAACACTTATAGGGGGTCAACTTCATTGCGGCAGTATCTCCCCTGCCGTTCCCAGGCCCTCTCGCAATTACTCAATACACAAGCAGAGAAAGGACATAAAAATCCTATTTCCAGGGAAATATTTGATATACACGGTATATACACGGTATATACACTGTACTCTGTGCGCTGTGCACTATACACGGTACACTGTACTCTGTGCACTGTGCACTGTGCACTATACACGGTACACTGTAATCTGTGCACTGTGCACTATACACGGTACACTGTACTCTGTGCACTGTGCACTATACACGGTACACTGGACTCAGTGCACTGTGCTCTATACCTGGTACACTGTACTCTGTGCATTGTGCACTGTACACGGTACACTGTACTCTGTGCACTATACACGGTACACTGTACTCTTTGCACTATACACGGAACACTGTACTCTATGCCCTGTGCACTAAACACGGTACACTGTACTCTGTGCACTGTGCACTATACACGGTACACTGTACCCTGTGCACTGTGTACTATACACGGTACACTGTACTCTGTGCACTGTGAACTATACACGGTACACTGTACTCTGTGCACTATACACGGCACATTGTACTCTGTTCAGTATACACGGTACACTGTACTCTGTGCACTGTACACCATACACGGTACACAGTACTCTGTGCACTATACACGGTACACTGTACTCTGTGCGCTGTGCACTATACACGGTACACTGTACTCTGTGCACTGTGCACTGTGCACTATACACGGTACACTGTACTCTGTGCACTGTGCACTGTGCACTATACACGGTACACTGTACTCTGTGCACTGTGCACTATACACGGTATAGTAGTATATACGGTATATACAAGGTATATACACTGTACTCTGTGCGCTGTGCACTATACACGGTACACTGTACTCTGTGCACTGTGCACTGTGCACCATACACGGTACACTGTACTCTCTGCACTGTGCACTATACACGGTACACTGTACTCTCTTCACTAGACACGGTACTCTGTGCACTACACAGCTGGCTTTTTGCGCTGCTTGCAAAAGTCGACCCAAAATTGTGGTTTGAAACCAAACTCGTGGAATTCGATCCCAAGGGTGTTTTTTCGTTTCGCCTCGATGGGGAATCTAAAAAAAACGAGTTTTGAACGCAATTGGACGACCTTCGTCAACCCAGCGTTTTCCGCTACTTGGTAAATCCACCCCAAAATGGTGGTATGAAACCGACCTCGTGGAAATCGATCCCAAGGGTGTTTTTTCGTTTTGCCCCGACGGGGATAGTCGAAAAAACGAGTTTTGAACGCAATTGGACGACCTTCGTCAACCCGGCGTTTTGCGCTGCTGGGAAAAGCCCACCCAAAATGGTGGTATGAAGCCGACCTCGTGGAATTTGATCCAAAGGGTGTTTTTTCGTTTCGCCCCGATGGGGAAACTCGACAAAACGAGTTTTCAACCCAATTGGACGACCTTGGTCAAACCGGCGTTTTGCGCTGCTTGGAAAAACCCACCCAAAATGGTGGTATGAAACCGACCTCGTGGAATTCGATCACAAGGAGTCTGAGATGGTTTAAATCGTATCTTGCAGACAGACGGCAATGCGTGTGTATAAACGGGGAGGTATCAGAGACTCGCCCTATTGACTTGGGTGTTCCACAAGGAAGTATCCTAGGCCCACTTCTATTTAATGTTTACATTAACAGCTTGTCAGCTGCTGTAACGAAGAGTGAACTCATATTGTATGCGGATGATGCTGTTTTAATAGTTGCTGCGTCGACACCCCAAGAGCTTAATGATGCCCTTCGACATGACTTCACCTTAATCTCTGACTGGTATACCGACAACAAATTAACGCTTAATGTAAAAAAGACCAAATTGATGCTTTCAGGTAGCAAGACAATGTTGTCTCCGTTTAATGACTTTCAGTTTTCTACTGATGAAGGGCAAATAGATCGTGTTTCATCTTTTAAGTATCTAGGTGTATTACTGGATGAGAAATGGAAATGGAAGATGCACGTCAATAGCCTCTTACAAAAATTAGGACATCGCCTTTTAGTCTTCAATCGAATCTATCATATGCTGGATCAGAAAAGTCTCACAGCATATTTTAATGGCCTTGTCCTACCACACCTAGATTACGCAGATATTGTCTGGGGTGACCAGCCTGGTCTTACAACACAGATGAAACAATTACAATCTTTTCAAAATCGCTTTGCGAAGAAGATCGTTAAGTCGAAAGTGTCATCAGCAGAGGCCTTGACGTCGTTGCGGTGGGTGTCTTTACATGCGAGGTGGTTCGGTCATCGGTGTTGTGTTGTGCAAGATGCAATCAAAGGTAGCATCCCCGAGCATTTCGGTGTATTCAGATCCACCATGAACCAACAACACGGTTATAATACCCGAAATGGCTACATGCCCAAAGTCAGTAGGCCAAGAACGGAATGGGGAAAAAGCAAAACATATTATAAAGCCATTAACGACTGGGCCACGCTACCAAGTGCTTTAAAGAAACTGATGCCGAAAACTATTTTTAAATACAAATTGAAACAGTTTTTATTACACCATTTTTAACCTTAGTTAGTAGTATTTTAATCTCTTGTTCTAGTTTTTAATCTTAGTTAGCTACAGTTTTAGATATTTTTAGTTTTTATTACCGCATAGGTTTTGTCCTTTTTATTGTATCTTAGATTTTAATGTATTTTAAAGGTTTGACGTTTATTTTCTCAGAGGATCCTCCTGAAAACCACCTCTAGGTGATTGGAGGCCTCCTCTTAAAATATTATGTATTATTATTATTATTATAAGGGTGTTTTTTCGTTTCGCCCCGATGGGGAAACTCGACAAAACGAGTTTTGAACGCAATTGGACGACCTTCGTCAACCCGGCGTTTTCCGCTGCTTGGAAAAGCCCAGCAAAAATAGGGGTATGAAACCGACCTCGTGGAATTCGATCCCAAGGGTGTTTTTTCGTTTCGCCCCGATGGGGAAAGTCGAAAAAACGACCTTCGTCAACCCGCCTTTTTGCACTGCTTGTAAAAGCTAGCCCACCCAAAATGGTGGTATGAAACCGACCTTGTGGAATTTGATCGCAAGGGTGTTTTTTCGTTTCGCCCCAATGGGGAAACTCGAAAAAACGAGTTTTCAACCCAATTGGACGACCTTGGTCAAACCGGCGTTTTGCGCTGCTTCGAAAATCCCACCCAAAATGGTGGCAGGAAACCGAAATTGTAAAATTCGATCCCAAGGGTGTTTTTTCGCTTCGCCCCGATGGGGAAAGTTGAAAAAACGCGTTTTGAACGCAATTGGACGACCTTCGTGAACCCGGCTTTTTCCGCTGCTTGGAAAAGCCCACCCAAAATGGTGGCAGGAAACCGAAATTGTAAATTTCGATCCCAAGCGTGTTTTTTCGTTTCTCCCCGATGGGCAAAGTTCAAAAAACTCGTTTTGAACGCAATTGGACGACCTTCGTCAACCCGGCTTTTTCCGCTGCTTGGATAAGCCCACCCAAAATGGTGCCATGGAACCGAAATTGTAAAATTCGATCCCAAGGGTGTTTTTTCGTTTCGCTCTGAATGGGAAAGTTGAAAAAACGCGTTTTGAACGCAATTCGACGACCTTCGTGAATCCGGCTTTTTCCGCTGCTTGGAAAAGCCCACCCAAAATGGTGGCAGGAAACCGAAATTGTAAAATTCGATCCCAAGGGTGTTTTTTCGCTTCGCCCCGATGGGGAAAGTTGAAAAAACGCGTTTTGAACGCAATTGGACGACCTTCGTCAACCCGGCTTTTTCCGCTGCTTGGAAAAGCCCACCCAAAATGGTGGCATGAAACCGAAATTGTAAAATTCGATCCCAAGGGTGTTTTTTCGTTTCGCCCCGATGGGGAAAGTTGAAAAAACGCGTTTTGAAAGTAATTGGACGACCTTCGTGAACCCGGCTTTTTCCGCTGCTTGGAAAAGCCCACCCAAAATGGTGGCAGGAAACCGAAATTGTAAATTTCGATCCCAAGCGTGTTTTTTCGTTTCTCCCCGATGGGCAAAGTTCAAAAAACTCGTTTTGAACGCAATTGGACGACCTTCGTCAACCCGGCTTTTTCCGCTGCTTGGATAAGCCCACCCAAAATGGTGCCATGAAACCGAAATTGTAAAATTCGATCCCAAGGGTGTTTTTTCGTTTCGCTCTGAATGGGAAAGTTGAAAAAACGCGTTTAGAACGCAATTCGACGACCTTCGTGAACCCGGCTTTTTTCGCTGCTTGGAAGAGCCCACCCAAAATGGTGGCATTAAACCGAAATTGTAAAATTCGATCCCAAACGTGTTTTTTCGTTTCTCCCCGATGGGGAAAGTTGAAAGAACGCGTTTCGAACCCAATTGGACGACTTTCGTCAACCCGGCTTTTTCCGCTGCTTGGAAAACCCACCCAAAATGGTGGCAGGAAACCGAAATTGTAAAATTCGATCCCAAGAGTGTTTTTTCGTTTCTCCCCAATGGGGAAAGTTGAAAATAGGCGTTTCGAACGCAATTCGACGACCTTCGTCAACCCGGCTTTTTCCGCTGCTTGGAAAAGCCCACCCAAAATGGTGGCATGAAACCGAAATTGTAAAATTCAATTCCAAGGGTGTTTTTTCGTTTCGCCCCGATGGGGAAAGTTGAAAAAACGCGTTTTGAAAGCAATTGGAGGACCTTCGTGAACCCGGCTTTTTCCGCTGCTTGGAAAAGCCCACCCAAAATGGTGTCAGGAAACCGAAATTGTAAAATTCGATCCCAAGCGTGTTTTTTCGTTTCTCCTCGATGGGGAAGGTTGAAAATACGCGTTTCAAACGCAATTCGACGACCTTCGTCAACCCGGCTTTTTCCGCTGCTTGGAAAAGCCCACCCGAAAATTCGGTTTCATGCCACCATTTTGGGTGGGCTTTTCCAAGCAGCGGAAAAAGCCGGGTTCACGAAGGTCGTCCAATTGCGTTCAAAATGCGTTTTTTCAACTTCCCCCGTCGGGGCGAAACGAAAAAACACCCTTGGGATCGAATTTTAAAATTTCGGTTTCATGCCACCATTTTGGGTGGGCTTTTCCAAGCAGCGGAAAAAGCCGGATTGACGAAGGTCGTCCAATTGCGTTCAAAACTCGTTTTTTCGACTATCCAAATCGGGGCAAAACGAAAAAACACCCTTGGGATCGATTTCCACGAGGTCGGTTTCATACCACCATTTTGGGGTGGATTTACCAAGTAGCGGAAAACGCTGGGTTCACGAAGGTCGTCCAATTGCGTTCAAAACTCGTTTTTTTGAGATTCCCCATCGAGGCGAAACGAAAAAACACCCTTGGGATCGAATTCCACGAGTTTGGTTTCAAACCACAATTTTGGGTCGGCTTTTGCAAGCAACGCAAAAAGCCAGCTGTCTAGTGCACAGAGTACAGTGTACCGTGTCTAGTGAAGAGAGTACAGTGTACCGTGTATAGTGCACAGTGCAGAGAGTACAGTGTACCGTGTATGGTGCACAGTGCACAGTGCACAGAGTACAGTGTACCATGTATAGTGCACAGCGCACAGAGTACAGTGTATATACCTTGTATATACCGTATATACTACTACACCGTGTATAGTGCACAGTGCACAGAGTACAGTGTACCGTGTATAGTGCACAGTGCACAGTGCAGAGAGTACAGTGTACCGTGTATAGTGCACAGTGCACAGTGCACAGAGTACAGTGTACCGTGTATAGTGCACAGCGCACAGAGTACAGTGTACCGTGTATAGTGCACAGAGTACTGTGTACCGTGTATGGTGTACAGTGCACAGAGTACAGTGTACCGTGTATAGTGAACAGAGTACAATGTGCCGTGTATAGTGCAAAGAGTACAGTGTACCGTGTATAGTACACAGTGCACAGGGTAAAGTGTACCGTGTATAGTGCACAGTGCACAGAGTACAGTGTACCGTGTTTAGTGCACAGGGCATAGAGTACAGTGTACCGTGTATAGTGCAGAGTACAGTGTACTGTGTATAGTGCACAGTGCACAGAGTACAGTGTACCGTGTATAGTGCACAGTGCACAGCGTACAGTGTACCGTGTATAGTGCACAGCACACAGAGTACAGTGTACCGTGTATAGTGCACAGTGCACAGAGTACAGTGTACCGTGTATAGTGCACAGAGTACAGTGTACCGTGTATAGTGTACAGTGCACATAGTACAGTGCACAGAGTACAGTGTACCGTGTATAGTGAACATAGTACAGTGTACCGTGTATAGTGCACAGAGTACAGTGTACCGTGTTTAGTGCACAGTGCACAGAGTACAGTGTACCGTGTATAGTGCACAGTGCACAGAGTACAGTGTACCGTGTATAGTGCACAGTGCACAGAGTACAGTGTACCGTGTTTAGTGCACAGGGCATAGAGTACAGTGTACCGTGTAAAGTGCAGAGTACAGTGTACTGTGTATAGTGCACAGTGCACAGAGTACAGTGTACCGTGCATAGTGCACAGTGCATAGCGTACAGTGTACCGTGTATAGTGTACAGCACACAGAGTACAGTGTACCGTGTATAGTGCACAGTGCACAGAGTACAGTGCACCATGTATAGTGCACAGTGCACAGAGTACAGTGTACCGAGTATAGTGCACGGTGGACAGAGTACAGTGTACCGTGTATAGTGCACATTGCACAGAGTACAGTGTACCACGTATAGTGCACAGGGCACAGAGTACAGTGTACCGTGGATAGTGCACAGAGTACAGGTACTGTGTATAGTGGACAGTGCACAGAGTACAGTGTACCGTGTATAGTGCACAGTGCACAGTGTACCATATATAGTGAAAAGAGTACAGTGTACCGTGTAAAGTAAACAGTGCACAGAGTACAGTGTACCGTGTATAGTGCACAGTGCACAGTGCACAGAGTACAGTGTACCGTGTATAGTGCACAGAGCACAGTGTACCGTGTTTAGTGCACAGTGCATAGAGTACAGTGTACAGTGTATAGTGCAGAGTACAGTGTACTGTGTATAGTGCACATTGCACAGAGTACAGTGTACCGTGTATAGTGCACAGTGCACAGCGTACAGTGTACCGTGTATAGTGCACAGCACACAGAGTACAGTGTACCGTGTATAGTGCACAGTGCACAGTGCACAGAGTACAGTGTACCGTGTATAGTGCACAGAGTACAGTGTACCGTGTTTTGAGCACCGGGCATAGAGTACAGTGTACCGTGTATAGTGCAGAGTACAGTGTACTGTGTATAGTGCACAGTGCACAGAGTACAGTGTACCATGTATACTGCACAGTGCACAGCGTACAGTGTACCGTGTATAGTGCACAGCAAACAGAGTACAGTGTACCGTGTATAGTGCACCGTGCACAGAGTACAGTGTACCATGTATAGTGCACAGTGCACAGAGTACAGTGTACCGTGTATAGTGCACAGTGCACAGAGTACAGTGTACCGTGTATAGTGCACAGAGTACAGTGTACCGTGTATAGTGTACAGTGCACAGAGTACAGTGCACAGAGTACAGTGTACCGTGTATAGTGAACATACTATGTGCGCTGTGAACTATACACGGTACACTCTAAGTGTGCACTGTGCACTATACATGGTACACTGTACTCTGTGCACTGTGCACTATACACAGTACACTGATCTCTGCACTATACACGGTACACTGTACTCTATGCCCTGTGCACTAAACACGGTACACTGTACTCTGTGCACTGTGCACTATACACGGTACACTGTACCCTGTGCACTGTGTACTATACACGGTACACTGTACTCTGTGCACTGTGCACTATACACGGTACACTATACTCTGTGCACTATACACGGCACACTGTACTCTTTTCACTATACACGGTAAACTGTACTCTGTGCACTGTACACCATACACGGTACACAGTACTCTGTGCAGTATACACGGTGCACTGTACTCTGTGCGCTGTGCACTATACACGGTACACTGTACTCTGTGCACTGTGCACTGTGCACTATACACGGTACACTGTACTGTGTGCACTGTGCACTGTGCACTATACACGGTACACTGTACTCTGTGCACCGTGCACTATACACGGTACACTGTACTCTGTGCACTGTGCACTATACACTGTACACTGGACTCAGTGCAGTGTGCACTATGCACGGTACACTGTACTCTGTGCACTGTGCACTATACACTGTACACTCTACTCTGTGCACTATACACGGTACACTGTACTCTGTGCACTATACACGGTACACTGTACTCTGTGCACTGTGCACTGTGCACTATACACGGTACACTGTACTCTGTGCACTGTGCACTATACACGGTACACTGTACTCTGTGCACTATACACGGCACACTGTACTCTGTTCACTATACACGGTACACTGTACTCTGTGCACTGTACACCATACACGGTACACAGTACTCTGTGCACTATACACGGTAAACTGTACTCTGTGCCCTGTGCACTATACACGGTACACTGTACTCTCTGCACTGTGCACTGTGCACTATACACAGTACACTGTACTCTGTGCATTGTGCACTATACACGGTACATTGTACTCTCTGCACTGTGCACTGTTTTCTAATACACGGTACACTGTACTCTGTGCACTATACACACTACACTGTACTCTGTGCACTGTGCACTATAAACGGTACACTGTACTCTGTGCACTGTGTACTATACACGGTACACTGTACTCTGTTCACTATACATGGTACACTGTGCACTGGGCACTATACACGGTACACTGTACTCTGTGCACTGTCTACTATACACAGTACCCTGTACTCTGTGCACTATCCACGGTACACTGTACTCTGTGCCCTGTGCACTATACGTGGTACACTGTACTCTGTGCACTGTGCACTATACACGGTACACTGTACTCTGTGCACCGTGCACTATACACGGTACACTGTACTCTGTGCACTGTGCACTATACACGGTGCACTGTACTCTGTGCACTGTGAACTATACACGGTACCCTGTACTCTGTGTGCTGTGCTCTATACACGGTACACTGTACGCTGTGCACTGTGCACTATACACGGTACACTGTACTCTGTGCACTGTGCACTATACACAGTAAACTGTACTCTGCACTTTACACGGTACACTGTACTCTATGCCCTGTGCACTAAACACAGTACACTGTACTCTGTGCACTGTGCACCATACACGGTACACTGTACTCTGTGCACTGTGCACTATACACGGTACACTGTACTCTGTGCACTGTGCACTATACACGGTACACTGTACTCTGTGCACTGTGCACTAAACACGGTACACTGTACTATGTGCACTATACACGGTACACTGTACTATGTTCACTATACACGGTACACTGTAGTCATTGCACTGTACTCTGTGCATTGTACACTATACACGGTACACTGTGCACTGTGCACTATACACGGTACACTGTACTCTGTGCACTGTGCACTATACACAGTACACTGTACTCTGCACTTTACACGGTACACTGTACTCTATGCCCTGTGCACTAAACACGGTACACTGTACTCTGTGCACTGTGCACTATACACGGTACACTGTACTCTGTGCACTCTGCACTATACACGGTACACTGTACTCTGTGCACTGTGCACTAAACACGGTACACTGTACTATGTGCACTATACACGGTACACTGTACTATGTTCACTATACACGGTACACTGTACTCTGTGCACTGTACTCTGTGCATTGTACACTACACAGGGTACACTGTACTCTGTGCACTATACACGGTACACTGTACTCTTTGCACTGTGCACTATACACGGTACACTGTACTCTGTGCACTGTGCACTATACACGGTACACTGTACTCTGTGCACTGTGCACTATACACGGTACACTGTACTCTGTGTGCTGTGCACTATACACGGTACACTGTACGCTGTGCACTGTGCACTATACACGGTACACTGTACTCTGTGCACTGTGCACTATACACAGTACACTGTACTCTGCACTATACACGGTACACTGTACTCTATGCCCTGTGCACTAAACACGGTACACTGTACTCTGTGCACTCTGCACTATACACGGTACACTGTACCCTGTGCACTGTGCACTATACACTGTACACTGTACTCTGTTCACTATACACGGTACACTGTACTCTTTGCACTGTACACCATACACAGTACACAGTACTCTGTGCACTATACACGGTACACTGTACTCTGTGCGCTGTGCACTATACACGGTACACTGTACTCTGTGCACTGTGCACTGTGCACTATACACGGTACACTGTACTCTGTGCACTGTGCACTGTGCACTATACACGGTACACTGTACTCTGTGCACTGTGCACTATACACGGTACACTGGACTCAGTGCACTGTGCTCTATACACGGTACACTGTACTCTGTGCACTGTGCACTATACACGGTACACTGTACTCTGTGCACTGTGCACTAAACACGGTACACTGTACTCTGTGCACTATACACGGTACACTGTACTCTGTGCACTATACACGGTACACTGTACACTGTGCACTGTGCACTGTGCACTATACACGGTACACTGTACTCTGTGCACTGTGCACTATACACGGTATAGTAGTATATACGGTATATACACGGTATATACACGGTATATACACTGTACTCTGTGCGCTGTGCACTATACACGGTACACTGTACTCTGTGCACTGTGCACTGTGCACTATACACGGTACACTGTACTCTGTGCACTGTGCACTATACACGGTACACTGTACTCTGTGCACTGTGCACTATAAACGGTACACTGGACTCAGTGCACTGTGCTCTATACACGGTACACTGTACTCTGTGCACTGTGCACTATACACGGTACACTGTACTCTGTGCACTGTGCACTAAACACGGTACACTGTACTATGTGCACTATACAAGGTACACTGTACTATGTTCACCATACACGGTACACTGTACTCTGTGCACTGTACTCTGTGCACTGTACACTATACACGGTACACTGTACTCTGTGCACTATACACGGTACACTGTACTCTGTGCACTGTGCACTATACACGGTACACTGTACTCTGTGCACTGTGCACTATACACGGTACACTGTACTCTGTGCACTGTGCACTATACACGGTACACTGTACTCTGTGCACTGTGCACTAAACACGGTACACTGTACTATGTGCACTATACACGGTACACTGTACTATGTTCACCATACACGGTACACTGTACTCTGTGCACTGTACTCTGTGCACTGTACACTATACACGGTACACTGTACTCTGTGCACTATACACGGTACACTGTACTCCGTGCACTGTGCACTATACACGGTACACTGTACTCTGTGCACTGTGCACTATACACGGTACACTGTACTCTGTGCACTGTGCACTATACCCGGTACACTGTACTCTGTGCACTGTGCACTATACACGGTACACTGTACTCTGTGTGCTGTGCACTATACACGGTACACTGTACGCTGTGCACTGTGCACTATACACGGTACACTGTACTCTGTGCACTGTGCACTATACACAGTACACTGTACTCTGCACTATACACGGTACACTGTACTCTATGCCCTGTGCACTAAACACGGTACACTGTACTCTGTGCACTGTGCACTATACACGGTACACTGTACCCTGTGCACTGTGTACTATACACGGTACACTGTACTCTGTGCACTGTGCACTGTACACGGTACACTGTACTCTGTGCACTATACACGGCACACTGTACTCTGTTTACTATACACGGTACACTGTACTATGTGCACTGTACACCATACACGGTACACAGTACTCTGTGCGCTATACACGGTACACTGTACTCTGTGCGCTGTGCACTATACACGGTACACTGTACTCTGTGCACTGTGCACTGTGCACTATACACGGTACACTGTACTCTGTGCACTGTGCACTGTGCACTGTACACTGGACTCAGTACACTGTGAACTATGCATGGTACACTGTACTCTGTGCACTGTGCACTATACACGGTACACTCTACTCTGTGCACTATACACGGTACACTGTACTCTCTGCACTATACACGGTACACTGTACTCTGTGCACTGTGCACTGTGCACTATACACGTACACTGTACTCTGTGCACTGTGCACTATACACGGTATAGTAGTATATACGGTATATACACGGTATATACACGGTATATACACTGTACTCTGTGCGCTGTGCACTATACACGGTACACTGTACTCTGTGCACTGTGCACTGTGCACTATACACGGTACACTGTACTCTGTGCACTGTGCACTATACACGGTACACTGTACTCTGTGCACTGTGCACTATACACGGTACACTGGACTCAGTGCACTGTGCTCTATACACGGTACACTGTACTCTGTGCACTGTGCACTATACACGGTACACTGTACTCTGTGCACTGTGCACTAAACACGGTACACTGTACTATGTGCACTATACACGGTACACTGTACTATGTTCACTATACACGGTACACTGTACTCTGTGCACTGTACTCTGTGCACTGTACACTATACACGGTACAATGGACTCTGTGCACTATACACGGTACACTGTACTCTGTGCACTGTGCACTATACACGGTACACTGTACTCTGTGCACTGTGCACTATACACGGTACACTGTACTCTGTGCACTGTGCACTATACACGGTACACTGTACTCTGTGCACTGTGCACTATACACGGTACACTGTACTCTGTGTGCTGTGCACTATACACGGTACACTGTACGCTGTCCACTGTGCACTATACTCGGTACACTGTACTCTGTGCACTGTGCACTATACACAGTACACTGTACTCTGCACTATACACGGTACACTGTATTCTATGCCCGGTGCACTAAACACGGTACACTGTACTCTGTGCACTATACAAGGTACACTGTACTCTGTGCACTGTGCACTGTGCACTATACACGGTACACTGTACTCTGTGTGCTGTGAACTATACACGGTACACTGTACGCTGTGCACTGTGCACTATACACGGTACACTGTACTCTGTGCACTGTGCACTATACACAGTACACTGTACTCTGCACTTTACACGGTACACTGTACTCTGTTCACTGTGCACTATACACGGTACACTGGACTCAGTACACTGTGCTCTATACACGGTACACTGTACTCTGTGCACTGTGCACTATACACGGTACACTGTACTCTGTGCACTATACACGGTACACTGTACTCTTTGCACTATACACGGTACACTGTACTCTGTGCACATTACACGGTACACTGTACTCTCTGCACTGTGCACTATGCACGGTACACTGTACTCTGTGCACGGTGCACTATACACGGTACACTCTACTCTGTGCACTATACACGGTACACTGTACTCTGTGCACTATACACCATACAGGGTACACAGTACTCTGTGCACTATACACGGTACACTGTACTCTGTGCGCTGTGCACTATACACGGTACACTGTACTTTTTGCACTGTGCACTGTGCACTATACACGGTACACTGTACTCTGTGCACTGTGCACTATACACGGTACACTGTACTCTGTGCTCTGTGCACTATACACGGTACACTGGACTCAGTGCAATGTGCACTATGCACGGTACACTGGACTCAGTGCAATGTGCACTATACACGGTACACTGTACTCTGTGCACTGTGCACTATACACGGTACACTGTACTCTGTGCTCTGTGCACTATACACGGTACACTGGACTCAGTGCAATGTGCACTATGCACGGTACACTGTACTCTGTGCACTGTGCACTATACACGGTACACTCTACTCTGTGCACTATACACGGTACACTGTACTCTGTGCACTATACACGGTACACTGGACTCAGTGCAATGTGCACTATACACGGTACACTGTACTCTGTGCACTGTGCACTATACACGGTACACTGTACTCTGTGCTCTGTGCACTATACACGGTACACTGGACTCAGTGCAATGTGCACTATGCACGGTACACTGTACTCTGTGCACTGTGCACTATACACGGTACACTCTACTCTGTGCACTATACACGGTACACTGTACTCTGTGCACTATACACGGTACACTGTACTCTGTGCACTGTGCACTGTGCACCATACACGGTACACTGTACTCTGTGCACTGTGCACTATACACGGTATAGTAGTATATACGGTATATACACGGTATATACACGGTATATACACTGTACTCTGTGCGCTGTGCACTATACACGGTACACTGTACTCTGTGCACTGTGCACTGTGCACTATACACGGTACACTGTACTCTGTGCACTGTGCACTATACACGGTACACTGTACTCTGTGCACTGTGCACTATACACGGTACACTGGACTCAGTGCACTGTGCTCTATACACGGTACACTGTACTCTGTGCACTGTGCACTATACACGGTACACTGTACTCTGTGCACTATACACGGTACACTGTACTCTTTGCACTATAAACGGTACACTGTACTCTGTGCACTATACACGGTTTACTGTACTCTATGCACTGTGCACTATGCACGGTACACTGTACTCTGTGCACTGTGCACTATACACGGTACACTCTACTCTGTGCACTATACACGGTACACTGTACTCTGTGCACTATACACGGTACACTGTACTCTGTGCACTATAAACGGTACACTGTACTCTGTGCACTGTGCACCATACACGGCACGCTGTGTACTCTCTGCACTGTGCACTATACACGGTACACTGTACTCTGTGCACTGTACACCATACACGGTAAACAGTACTCAGTACACAGTACTCTGTGCACTATACACTATACACTGTACTATACACTGTACACTATACACTGTGCACTATGCACTACACTGTGCACTATACACGGTACACTGTACTCTGTGCACTGTGCACTATACACGGTACACTGGACTCAGTGCACTGTGCACTATGCACGGTACACTGTACTCTTTGCACTGTGCACTATACACGGTACACTCTACTCTGTGCACTATACACTGTACATTGTACTCTGTGCACTATACACGGTACACTGTGCACTGTGCACTGTGCACTATACACGGTACACTGTACTCTGTGCACTGTGCACTATACACGGTATACTAGTATATACGGTATATACACGGTATATACACGGTATATACACGGTATATACACGGTATATACACTGTACTCTGTGCGCTGTGCACTATACACGGTACACTGTACTCTGTGCACTGTGCACTGTGCACTATACACGGTACACTGTACTCTGTTCACTGTGCACTATACACGGTACACTGTACTCTGTGCACTGTGCACTATACACGGTACACTGGACTCAGTGCACTGTGCTCTATACACGGTACACTGTACTCTGTGCACTGTGCAATATACACGGTACACTGTACTCTGTGCACTATACACGGTACACTGTACTCTTTGCACTATACACGGAACACTGTACTCTGTGCACTATACACGGTACACTGTACTCTCTGCACGGTGCACTATGCACGGTACACTGTACTCTGTGCACTTTGCACTATACACGGTACACTCTACTCTGTGCACTATACACGGTACACTGTACTCTGTGCACTATACACGGTACACTGTACTCTGTGCACTATACACGGTACACTGTACTCTGTGCACTGTGCACCATACACGGTACACTGTACTCTGTGCACAATACACGGTACACTGTACTCTCTGCACTGTGCACTATACACGGTACACTGTACTCTGTGCACTGTACACCATACACGGTACACAGTACTCTGTGCACTATACACGGTACACTGTACTCTATGCCCTGTGCACTAAACACGGTACACTGTACTCTGTGCTCTGTGCACTATACACGGTACACTGTACCCTGTGCACTGTGTACTATACACGGTACACTGTACTCTGTGCACTGTGCACTATACACGGTACACTGTACTCTGTGCACTATACCCGGCACACTGTACTCGGTTCACTATACACGGTACACTGTACTCTGTGCACTGTACACCATACACGGCACACTGTACTCTGTTCACTATACACGGTACACTGTACTCTGTGCACTGTACACCATACACGGTACACAGTACTCTGTGCACTATACACGGTACACTGTACTCTGTGCACTGTGCACTATACACGGTACACTGTACTCTGTGCACTGTGTACTATACACGGTACACTGTACTCCGTGCACTGTGCACTATACACGGTACACTGTACTCTGTGCACTATACACGGCACACTGTACTCTGTTCACTATACACGGTATACTGTACTCTGTGCAGTGTACACCATACCCGGTACACAGTACTCTGTGCACTATACACGGTACACTGTACTCTGTGCGCTGTGCACTATACACGGTACACTGTACTCTGTGCACTGTGCACTATACACGGTACAGTGTACTCTGTGCACTGTGCACTATACACGGTACACTGTACTCTGTGCACTGTGCACTGTTTTCTAATACACGGTACACTGTACTCTGTGCACTATACACAGTACACTGTACTCTGTGCACTGTGCACTGTGCACTATACACAGTACACTGTACTCTGTGCACTGTGCACTGTGCACTGTGCACTATACACGGTACACTGTACTCTGTGCACTGTGCACTTTACACGGTACACTGTACTCTGTGCACTGTGCACTATGCACGGTACACTGTACTCTGTGCACTGTGCACTATACACGGTACACTCTACTCTGTCCACTATACACGGTACACTCTACTCTGTGCACTATACACGGTACACTGTACTCTGTGCACTGTGCACTGTGCACTATACACGGTACACTGTACTCTGTGCACTGTGCACTATACACGGTATAGTAGTATATGTGACCCTCCACGGGAAAACAGGTAAAAAGGTGATGACACGGGCACGCGTGCGATGACACGGCACGCAAAGCGTGACATTTGACACGCATATGCGCATATTTAATAAGCAAAAATAATAGGTGTCACGGTAGCTTTTGTTTGGCACGACTTTAACACGCTAAGCTTTTGTTCAAGTTAGCGTGCTCAATGTCACGCTAAGCGTGCGATATAACTCAGTAAAAGCGTGTGATATGACACGGCAGTGCTTAGTAAAGCAATAATAGAAAACCAAAATCATCATGATAGAACAGCTTCACTATCGGATTGATCAGTGCCTTCGCCTTATGATCCCTACTCAATCAGCAAAAAGTAAAAGGTATATTTCATAAAACAACAGGAAAAGAACAACAAACAGCAAACAAAAAATATTTTTTATGAAACTGATAAGCAAAGAATGGGGGGCAAATTTATAAGATAAGCATAAATAACGTTATTGCCGCGGAGCGTAACTACGCTCGAGTGAAAACAACCTTTTCAGACCTTTTGTATTCAAAACTACACTGAAGGAAGAAAAACTTTCGAGTATAATTTGATCGCTTGATCAAGCAAACTTGCTATATTATTCAAAACTGAAATTCAACTGTTACGCAAAACAGAACAAACGAGCTGCTATCGAACTCCGTATTTACACGAAATGAGAATTAAACATTGTCAACAGTGTTTGTTTACGCACATGTCTGGGTCGCTGAGTCACAACTTCTCCGGCCATGCTGGCGGGAAAAAAACGAACACGAACAAAAATTAAAACGAAGGTATTAAATGTTTTCCTCTTAACTTGACGAGCGTATATTTAAGATAGAATTAAACTTTCACAGAAGGTCAAGCAATCAGGGACATTTATCGCGAGTAATGTGTTTCTCTTTCGATGCCGACAAAGTTGTAATTATGCAAATGTCAGCTTCTAATCCACCAGAAGTTCATTTGCCGTTCAGCTATTTTTTTTCCCAGTAAGAATTATTTTATCCGATAAGAAAAGTTTTTTAAACGCTGGATTCGTGATCAGTGTTACGATGGCCTGTTACGATTTATACAGCTCGATAGAAGTCTTGAAACGATGAAGCGTGTGTATCTTGTCGCCGTCCCATACAAGCAGTATGGAAGGTATCCGGTCACTTCATTCCATGACCACTTCGTTCCAAACCACTTCGTTCCATCCTTTGGTCACTTCTCGATGAACTTGTTTCATTTTGGCTTTTTGTCTATTCATCCCGTGTAGCAAAGATGAAAGAAACAATAAATATCCAAACATTTGCCGAGAACTTTTACCTTTCCAATGCTCCAACGACAATTTTAAATCTTGTTTACATTCGCGCAAAGATTCGCCGTGAGATAATACTGATAATATTAGGAAAGATTTCGCTTCCTTCATTTTCAGCTCATGTTGTAGCCGTTCAAATGGGTGAAGCTTTGCTGTCAACAGAAGATAATCGGCTAGTGAACGAAAGCCGCTCGAAAACGGAAAGCCGTTTTCGTGGATGTAAAGTTGCGTTACACTGCCGCCGGTCGGTAAATACATTATTTGCCTGCAAATAAAAATTTTATGCGACAATGTAGCCACTATTGTATTTTCTGAGTTATGTAGAGAGGTTAGGAACATGGAATCGAGGGTGCAGATTTAAATTTTGAATTCAACATGGCGTCTGCAGCTAATGTCGTATTTTTGGATCCTCGTATAATGGATGTCGCGTTCTTGATCTCGTTAAACTGCATGCAGTCTATTTTTCTCTCGAAATCCAGAAAGGGGATGCTGTAAAATAGGGTTTAAGATGCGTGAGGTGGGACTGAGGCGAGACAAGAGCGTGCGAGGAAAAATAGACTGCGGACTCTTATGCATTCTTTGAGGATATCCGTCAGCCCAGCAACGGAGAAGCTGATTGGCCAATGTGCGCAATCTTAAGTTGCGCGAGCGCAATGGCGTTACGGATCTTATGTGTTTGCGTCAACGCGTCAACGCAGTGTTTTATTTCACAAAGTTCCTTTAAATGAGCTTGAAAATTCATCCAATACAACCAAGCGCCTCTTAACGTCTTGTTATTAGTGTTGTCATGGAGCGGTATTGTTTTAATGTCTTGAAGCAAAGTTTATAACGAGCTAAGGCAGCGCGCGTGCAAATAAAACAGCAGTTGATCGCGAGATCCTTGACGCCATTCTGCGCGCACAATTTAAATTGGCCAATCAGCTTCTCCGTTGCTGGGCTGACAGGCATATCCTCAAAAATTACAAAAGAGTCCGTAGTCGGTTTTTTCTCGTCTCGTCCCAAGCCCCTCCCGTCCATACCGCCTGGTGGTTCGCCCAGTTCCCGATATAAAAGCGCTCCTGCGACCCTTGGAGAAAAGGCCGACTACAAGTAGTCTATGATCTCGTTGACACACAAAATTTTTTCTTCAAGCAGTGCAGGTGAGTTTTTTCTCTCTTTATTTGGATAATTAAGTTCTTCCTTACGCCTAGTTTACAGTTTGTTTGCATCGATGGTTTAAGCTTGCAACTCTTTTTCAGCTTTCGATGGGTACTTTATCTTTATCGGCGTTTAACAACGCAACGAACAAAAGTTTTAGGCCGGTGTCGCATCGCTTCGGCTTAGTGTACATATGAGTGATTTAACTTTCGAATAATCATTTCCTTTCAGTTCAGAAATGGCTTTGTGTGTCCCGAAAGTCATGATTCTTGGTCATTCTTTTGTACGACGCCTAAACGGCGACTTGGAACAGCGTTTTGACGATCGTGCTAAAAGCAACTTCGAACTAAAAGATGTCAACGTCCGTTTGTTTGGTGTTGGGGGAAGGACGGTTAATAAGGTTAAAAGATTTAACCTTGCAAATGTATCTCGTTTCGCACCAGATGCTGTGATTTTGGAGATAGGTACAAATGACCTGTGTTGTGAATCACCTGAAACGGTTGGTTTTCAAATTGACGAATTAGTCCAGTTGTTGTTGAACCACTTTTCTGTAAGGGTAGTCGGAGTTTGTCAGGTTATTCGGCGATCGGACACAATGTTCAATCAGAGGATTGAAGTCTTAAATCACTATTTAAGTGTCGTCCTCGATGACCCGAAAGTTTTTATCTGGCGACATAAGATTTTGGATTCACCAAAACACGATTTTCTCTTGGAAGATGGAGTACACTTAAATCCTTATGGCCAGTATGCACTTTATAGAAGTTACCGAGGAGCAATTTTGAAGGCTGTAAAGATTTTGAATAAGTTAGAGTGAATGTACTTTTCATGGCATTATGCTCTGTTGACAGTCTTCTGCTTTTTTAAACTGTATATTATGATAAGATCATATTACAAATTACTTTGTAAAGAAATTTAAAATCTATTCTCAGCTTAAAACTCATATGGAATGTAAGCTTCAGGTCAATTCGATGCAAATAAACGTATGATTATTACTACATGTTGCTACAAGCTGTTTGACATCAGATTTCATAATTTAAAATTATTTATGCGTATGTGATATGTCTTGTTTTGTCGATACTTTTTATGTTTTTGCGTCATGCTGTGCATGGATTTGTGACCAATTTATAAGTTTGGTCTCTTTGCTTTTGTCCAACCAGAGGTTGTTGGAATGTTCTTGTTTTGTTTATGTTTATGCCATGCTGGGCATGGATTTGTGACCACTTTATAAGTTTGGTCTCTTTGCTTTTGTCCAACCAGAGGTTGTTGGAATGTTCTTGTTTTGTTTATGTTTATCCCATGCTATGCATGGATTTGTGACCACTTGATATATTTGGTCTAAATGCTTTTGTCCAACAAGAGGTTGTTGGAATGTTTTTGTGGCGTTGTAGGGACAGGCATTTTAAATGTTTCGGCAACATGTGTAGTCTGCCAAGCCATCCCTGCCATTGTTCATGTTACTGTTCATGTTGTGATGTCTTGTTAACTCTTTTACTATTATTTTGAGTTTGTTCAAATCTGTACAAAGTCAGATTACTTACCAATTGATGGGTTGGTTATTTCTGAATTTTTTCCAACCAGCGGTTGTTGGAAGGTTTTATATTGTCATATAAGAATGTACATGTTACATTTTTTGGATACATGGGTAATTTGGAGTGCCATATATCCCGTAGTTTATGAGCTTAATAACATTGTTGAGATCTTTGTCATATGACTAACACTGCAAAATAATATTATTATTGATAACAAAACTTTATGATTCCCCCATTATTGTTGGGAATTGTTCTGTAATTCAAAATTATCATTTTTAAATTTTATTGTTGGATTTGGAATTTGCTGAATTTTTCCAATTTTCATTTGTTACATCATTTGGACATAACAACTTAACCAGCAAAAGAATGGCTTACTGTACATGAGCTTTTTCTACCTTATACTGGTGTTGAGTTATTTTATATTCCAGCATGTCTCGCCGGGTATCTGCTAGAGTAAAGAGGAAAACTACTCTTTTGCAAGAGTCGGAACAACAACCGGCAAGTCGCCGTAGACGAGTGGAACAAGGCGAAGATCATGTACAGGAACATCATGTCCAAGGCCAAACAAGTCCTTCAAATGCTGGTATTGAACAGATGATCGAGAGGGTGACTAATGCTGTATTAGAAAAGTTAAAAACAAAGTCAATTGACAGTACTACTGCAGGTAATGAAAACCATTGGTTGTCTGGAACAGCCTCAGCTGTACAGGGGTCAGTTGTTGCTGAACCAGGAATCAGATCGTTAAGTGGTTTGCATGTGAATGAAAATAATCTAGAAATTGTGAATACTTCGGATCAGGCTAGCTCATCAGCAACAATTGTACAGGGGTCAATTGCGGCTGTATTGGATAGCTTGTCAGGAAGCAATAGTCTAATTTCTAAGCCAAAAGATATTTTTGTGCCATCAGACATCCCAATTGACATGTCAGTTTCCGATAGACTAAAAAGAAAAATATGGGCCCATGAATATGTTGATCTTGGATTGCTCTTGAATAACAAGAAAGAACATGAGAGTTTTCATCTTTGCCTTTCAAATGATACAAAATCGCCAACAGAACACCCACTCATCACATTGGAGCCCAAGCAAAAGGCAAAGCAAATTATTTCAATTGAAATGTGGGTCACGGCTTACCAGATCTTTGTGGGTGTCTACACACAGAAATATCATGTTGAAGCTCCATTATTGATGAAATATAGTGAGATTATTAGGGATTTGGCAGCAAGGGGATACAACTGGCGTTACTATGATGAGAATTTTCGCTATCTCCGGCAAAAAGACCCCAAAGCTTATCCTTGGGGTTCTGTACATTGGGAGTTGTGGATCAGATCACAGCCACCCAGAAATAGTTTTTCGCAGACAAAGAAGTTTGAGGGTGAATTGAAAGCAGGTCTTCGAGTTCCCAAAGGTTACTGCTGGAAGTATCATAAAGGCTTAAAATGTGTTGGATGCAATTTTAAACACTATTGTCCACTTTGTCAAAAGAATCATCAAATGATAAATTGCCATAATTTTCGTAACTCCACTGGAAAACCTGTTGCTGCCAACCCTACCGCTCCCAACACCAGTAAAGGTAAAGCGACTTGAATTTTTGCTTGAAGGGTATGATTTTCAAAATCGTATGTTCTTAGTTAATGGATTTAAGTATGGATTTCATATTTTTTCGTTGGTCAAAGTAGATCGTATGAATCTCCTAATTTGTTATCTGCTAGACAACAGCCCAAAATAGTTGAACAAAAATTAAAAAAGGAGCTGGAAACCCATAGGTTGGCTGGACCTTTTGATGCACCACCTTTTCCTGTTTTCAGAGTATCACCACTGGGTATCGTTCCAAAGAAAGCCCCAGGGGAATTTCGTATGATCCATCACCTGTCATATCCAATGGGGAAATCGGTAAATGATGGAATTTCCCGTGAAAATTCCAGTGTTCAGTATGCTAATATTGACCAAGCTATTAGAATGATAAAACAAGCAGGTGTTGGTTCTTATTTGGCTAAAACAGATATCAAGAGTGCTTTCAGGATTCTACCCATCAATCCCCAAGATTATCATCTTTTAGGCATAAAATGGAATGATCAATATTTTTATGATAAATGCATGCCTATGGGGTGTTCCAGCTCATGTAAAACCTTTGAAAGTTTCAGTACAGCAATTGAGTGGATTGCACAAGATAAGCTTGGAATAGCTAAACTTATTCACCTGCTAAATGATTTTCTACTCATTCAACCAACAAAAAGTCAGTGCTCAAGAAGTCTTCAACTTTTCTTAGAATTATGTGATTTTTTAGGCATTCCCATGGCACCTGAAAAAACATTTGGCCCTTCTACAATTTTGACATTTGCAGGCGTTGAACTAGACACTATCCGTTGTGAATCACGCCTACCTGAAGATAAGTTATTGAAATGTAAACGATTGATCACCGAATTTATGAAAAAGAAGAAAGCAACATTAAGAGAGTTGCAGTCTCTTACTGGAGTACTAAATTTTGCATGTTCAGTTGTTGTTCCAGGGCGTTCCTTCTTAAGACGACTTATTGACTTGACCATTGGCCTCAAAAGGCCAGGTCATTTTGTTCGTGTTTCCAAGGAGGTTAAGGCTGATTTGTTAACATGGCAATCGTTTTTTCAAGAATATAATGGCAAATCATTTTTTCTTAATGATAGATGGGAAAATAGTGTGACCCTACAGTTATTTACCGATGCAGCAGGGGCGCACGGTTTTGGAGCTGTATTTGGTACTCACTGGTGCTATGGTGAATGGCCTAAAGAATGGCTGGGTAAAAATATTGCTATCCTGGAATTTTACCCAATTATTCTGAGTTTATTTTTGTGGGGCGACCATATTAGGGACAGGTGTATTACATTCTTTACTGATAATGAAGCATTAGTACATGTAATTAATAAGACAACCTGTAGGGATACCTCTTTAATGATTTTTGTTCGTAAACTTGTGCTAGTTTGTTTGAAGCACAATGTTTTGTTTAAAGCCAAGCATATTTCGGGTTTTAAGAACACTCTTGCGGATGCACTATCTCGTTTGCAGATCCAACGTTTCAAGCAACTAGCACCAGCTTACATGGATCCTATGCCAACAGTAATCCCATCACATCTTCTCCCTGCAAATTGGCATCTATAGCTCATGATCTTCTGTCTGCTAGCTTACAGAAGTCTTCAGTACCAACATACCGTAGAGCATGGAAACTTTATCAGGAATTTCAAATAAGTGTTTTTCATAACTCACACGTTTCTTTACCAGTGATGCCAGCCACATTGGCATTATTTATTGCGTATTTATTTAATCGTGGGTATGCTTCTTCCACAGTAAATACTTATGTTTCTGCCCTTGGGTATTTCCATCGTTTAGCGGGTCTTCTTGACCCTACTAAAACATTTTACATTAGTGAGATGCTTAAAGGTTATGGTAAGATTAGTCACAAATTGGACTCACGATTACCCATTACCCTTCCCATTTTAGTTTGCATCATGAGAGCTTCTGATAGTGTTTGTGTTTCTCAGTACCAATCATATATGTTCAAAGCAATGTGTTCTATGGCATTTTTTGCATTTCTTCGTATTGGTGAAATCACAGTGTCAAAGCGAGAAAGTATCAATAGTAACCTTTTACAACTGAATCAAGTTTCTAAGCAATGCTGTGGGAAGGGCAATGTAGTGTCCTTGATAATTACATTCAAAAACTATAAACATAATTACAATCAAATTCCTTTTTCAATAGTTTTAACTAGACAACCTAAAGCGTGTCCTGTTGAATCATTCTTGGATTATGCTTCTGTTCGTGGCACATTACATGGCCCACTTTTTATCAATCGAGATGGGTCCCCTTTTTTGAGAAGCGAGTTCAGTAAGATTCTTGGTTCAATTATTCAGCTATGCAATTTGGACCACAATAGATATAAGGGACACAGCTTTAGGATTGGTGCCGCTACTTATGCAGCTGAACAAGGCCTTTCTGACACCAAGATTAGGCAATTGGGTAGATGGAAATCTGATGCTTTCAAAAAGTACATCAGGATAACTTCTCTAGAATCTGTTTCTTAATTCTATGTGTCATGGGTGATGTGATGTTGATGCTTGCAGGGGCAGCACAACTTCAGGAACCCAGTATTTGATTTCTTGAACCTTGTGTGAATAATCTACTGGTTGAAATTTTGACATATTTCTTAGCCAGAATGAAAATTGCGCTGGGGTGGGGCGTGCCCTTGCTTTGCAAGCACTTTGGCGGTTGTTTGCCCTCACCTTCGTTGGCAATACATGTTTAATGAAAGTTTGAATTTGTATTTATATTGGCTATTTAGAGTTTAATAAACCGGCTATGTGTCAATTTTCACATAGCCATTTTTCACCATTATATTGTTTGTATTGCCTTTACGAACAGAGCACAGCACAATTTTTCATTCTGATTAAGGTTTGACATTTTGTGGGTGAATTGAAGCATAAATAAAGACATGTTTATAGTCAGTGTGCATTTCAACACAGTTTGTATTTCGCTCGCTTAGCGTGTCATTTCCCTCGCTTAGCGTGTCATTTCGCTCGCTTTTTTGTTTTCGAAATACTGACACGCTTCTTTGTTAGAATGAACACGCTCCTTTGTTTTTCCCGTGCCATGTGAGACAAAAGAAAATTTTAATGAGCCGTGCGTTGTGACACGCTGCTAGCGTGTTAAGAGAATTTTCTTTTGTTTAGCGCGTCAAATAAGCGTGCCCGTGTCATCACCTTTTTACCTGTTTTCCCGTGGAGGGTCACATATACGGTATATACACGGTATATACACGGTATATACACTGTACTCTGTGCGCTGTGCACTATACACGGTACACTGTACTCTGTGCACTGTGCACTATACACGGTACACTGTACTCTGTGCACTGTGCACTATACACGGAACACTGTACTCTGTTCACTGTGCACTATACACGGTACACTGGACTCAGTGCACTGTGCTCTATACACGGTACACTGTACTCTGTGAACTGTGCACTATACACGGTACAATGTACTCTGTGCACTATACACGGTACACTGTACTCTTTGCACTATACACGGTACACTGTACTCTGTGCACTATACACGGTACACTGTACTCTCTGCACTGTGCACTATGCACGGTACACTGTAGTCTGTGCACTGTGCACTATACACGGTACACTGTACTCTGTGCACTATACACGGTACACTGTACTCTGTGCACTATACACCATACACGGTACACAGTACTCAATGCACTATACACGGTACACTGTACTCTGTGCGCTGTGCACTATACACGGTACACTGTACTCTGTGCACTGTGCACTGTGAACTATACACGGTACACTGTACTCTGTGCACTGTGCACTATACACGGTACACTGTACTCTGTGCACTGTGCACTATACACGGTACACTGGACTCAGTGCAATGTGCACTATGCACGGTACACTGTACTCTGTGCACTATACACGGTACACTGTACTCTGTGCACTGTGCACTGTGCACTATACACGGTACACTGTACTCTGTGCACTGTGCACTATACACAGTATAGTAGTATATACGGTATATACACGGTATATACACGGTATATACACTCTACTCTGTGCGCTGTGCACTATACACGGTACACTGTACTCTGTGCACTGTGCACTGTGCACTATACACGGTACACTTTACTCTGTGCACTGTGCACTATACACGGTACACTGTACTCTGTGCACTGTGCACTATACACGGTACACTGGACTCAGTGCACTGTGCTCTATACACGGTACACTGTGCTCTGTGCACTGTGCACTATACACGGTACACTGTACTCTGTGCACTATACACGGTACACTGTACTCTTTGCACTATACACGGTACACTGTACTCTGTGCACTATACGCGGTACACTTTACTCTCTGCACTGTGCACTATGCACGGTACACTGTACTCTGTGCATTGTGCACTATACACGGTACACTCTACTCTGTGCACTATACACGGTACACTGTACTCTGTGCACTATACACGGTACACTGTACTCTGTGCACTATAAACGGTACACTGTACTCTGTGCACTGTGCACCATACACGGTACACTGTGTACTCTCTGCACTGTGCACTATACACGGTACACTGTACTCTGTGCACTGTACACCATACACGGTACACAGTACTCTGTGCACTATACACGGTACACTGTACTCTATGCCCTGTGCACTAAACATGGTACACTGTACTCTGTGCACTGTGCACTATACATGGTACACTGTACTCTGTGCACTGTGCACTATACACGGTACACTGTACTCTGTGCACTGTGCACTAAACACGGTACACTGTACTATGTGCACTATACACGGTACACTGTACTATGTTCACTATACACGGTACACTGTACTCTGTGCACTGTACTCTGTGCACTGTACACTATACACGGTACACTGTACTCTGTGCACTATACACGGTACACTGTACTCTGTGCACTGTGCACTATACACGGTACGCTGTACTCTGTGCACTGTGCACTATACACGGTACACTGTACTCTGTGCACTGTGCACTATACACGGTACACTGTACTCTGTGTGCTGGGCACTATACACGGTACACTGTACGCTGTGCACTGTGCACTATACATGGTACACTGTACTCTGTGCACTGTGCACTATACACAGTACACTGTACTCTGCACTATACACGGTACACTGTACTCTATGCCCTGTGCACTAAACACGGTACACTGTGCACTGTGCACTATACACGGTACACTGTACCCTGTGCACTGTGTACTATACACGGTACACTGTACTCTGTGCACTGTGCACTATACACGGTACACTGTACTCTGTGCACTATACACGGCACACTGTATTCTGTTCAGTATACACGGTAAACTGTACTCTGTGCACTGTACACCATACACGGTACAAAGTACTCTGTGCACTATACACGGTACACTGTACTCTGTGCGCTGTGCACTATACACGGTACACTGTACTCTGTGCACTGTGCACTGTGCACTATACACTGTACACTGTACTCTGTGCACTGTGCACTGTGCACTATACACGGTACACTGTACTCTGTGCACTGTGCACTATACACGGTACACTGTACTCTGTGCACTGTGCACTATACACGGTACCCTGGACTTAGTGCACTGTGCACTATGCACGGTACACTGTACTCTGTGCACTGTGCACTATACACGGTACACTGTACTCTGTGCACTATACACGGCACACTGTACTCTGTTCACTATACACGGAACACTGTACTCTGTGCACTATACACGGTACACTGTACTCTCTGCAGTGTGCACTATGCACGGTACACTGTACTCTGTGCACTGTGCACTATACACGGTACACTGTACTCTGTGCACTATACACGGTACACTGTACTCTGTGCACTATACACGGTACACTGTGCACTGTGCACTGTGCACTATACACGGTACACTGTCCTCTGTGCACTGTGCACTATACACGGTATAGTAGTATATACGGTATATACACGGTATATACACGGTATATACACGGTATATACACTGTACTCTGTGCGCTGTGCGCTATACACGGTACACTGTACTCTGTGCACTGTGCACTATACACGGTACACTGTACTCTGTGCACTATACACGGTACACTGTACTCTGTTCACTGTGCACTATACACGGTACACTGGACTCAGTGCACTGTGCTCTATACACGGTACACTGTACTCTGTGCACTATACACGGTACACTGTACTCTGTGCACTATACACGGTACACTGTGCACTGTGCACTGTGCACTATACACGGTACACTGTACTCTGTGCACTGTGCACTATACACGGTATAGTAGTATATACGGTATATACACGGTATATACACGGTATATACACGGTATATACACGGTATATACACTGTACTCTGTGCGCTGTGCGCTATACACGGTACACTGTACTCTGTGCACTGTGCACTGTGCACTATACACGGTACACTGTCCTCTGTGCACTATACACGGTACACTCTACTCTGTTCACTGTGCACTATACACGGTACACTGGACTCAGTGCACTGTGCTCTATACACGGTACACTGTACCCTGTGCACTGTGTACTATACACGGTACACTGTACTCTGTGCACTGTGCACTATAAACGGTACACTGTACTCTGTGCACTATACACGGTACACTGTACTCTGTGCACTGTTTACTATACACGGTACACTGTACTCTGTGCACTATACACGGTACACTGTACTCTGTGCACTGTGCACTATACACGGAACACTGTACTCTGTTCACTGTGCACTATACACGGTACACTGGACTCAGTGCACTGTGCTCTATACACGGTACACTGTACTCTGTGCACTGTGCACTGTGCACTATACATGGTACAGTGTACTCTGTGCACTGTGCACTATACACGGTATAGTAGTATATACGGTATATACACGGTATATACACGGTATATACACGGTATATACACGGTATATACACTGTACTCTGTGCGCTGTGCGCTATACACGGTACACTGTACTCTGTGCACTGTGCACTGTGCACTATACACGGTACACTGTACTCTGTGCACTGTGCACTATACACGGTACACTGTACTCTGTTCACTGTGCACTATACACGGTACACTGGACTCAGTGCACTGTGCTCTATACACAGTACACTATACTCTGTGCACTGTGCACTATACACGGTACACTGTACTCTGTGCACTATACACGGTACACTGTACTCTTTGCACTATACACGGAACACTGTACTCTGTGCACTATACACGGTACACTGTACTCTCTGCACTGTGCACTATGCACGGTACACTGTACTCTGTGCACTGTGCACAATACACGGTACACTCTACTCTGTGCACTATACACGGAACACTGTACTCTGTGCACTATACACGGTACACTGTACTCTGTGCACTATACACGGTACACTGTACTCTTTGCACTGTGCACCATACACGGTACACTGTACTCTGTGCACAATACACGGTACACTGTACTCTCTGCACTGTGCACTATAAACGGTACACTGTACTCTGTGCACTGTACACCATACACGGTACACAGTACTCTGTGCACTATACACGGTACACTGTACTCTATGCCCTGTGCACTAAACACGGTACACTGTACTCTGTGCTCTGTGCACTATACACGGTACACTGTACCCTGTGCACTGTGTACTATACACGGTACACTGTACTCTGTGCACTGTGCACTATACACGGTACACTGTACTCTGTGCACTATACACGGCACACTGTACTCGGTGCACTATACACGGTACACTGTACTCTGTGCACTGTACACCATACACGGTACACAGTACTCTGTGCACAATACACGGTACACTGTACTCTGTGCACTGTGCACTATACACGGTACACTGTACCCTGTGCACTGTGTACTATACACGGTACACTGTACTCTGTGCACTGTGCACTATACACGGTACAGTGTACTCTGTGCACTATACACGGCACACTGTACTCTGTTCACTATACACAGTACACTGTACTCTGTGCAGTGTACACCATACACGGTACACAGTACTCTGTGCACTATACCCGGTACACTGTACTCTGTGCGCTGTGCACTATACACGGTACACTGTACTCTGTGCACTGTGCACTGTGCACTATACATGGTACAGTGTACTCTGTGCACTGTGCACTATACACGGTACACTGTACTCTGTGCACTGTGCACTGTTTTCTAATACACGGTACACTGTACTCTGTGCACTATACACAGTACACTGTACTCTGTGCACTGTGCACTATAAACGGTACACTGTACTCTGTGCACTATACACGGTACACTGTACTCTGTGCACTGTTTACTATACATGGTACACTGTACTCTGTTCACTATACATGGTACACTGTGCACTGTGCACTATACACGGTACACTGTACTCTGTGCACTGTCCACTATACACAGTACCCTGTACTCTTTGCACTATCCACGGTACACTGTACTCTGTGCCCTGTGCACTATACGTGGTACACTGTACTCTGTGCAATGTGCACTATACACGGTACACTGTACTCTGTGCACCGTGCACTATACACGGTACACTGTACTCTGTGCACTGTGCACTATACACGGTGCACTGTACTCTGTGCACTGTGCACTATACATGGTACACTGTACTCTGTGTGCTGTGCACTATACACGGTACACTGTACGCTGTGCACTGTGCACTATACACGGTACACTGTACTGTGTGCACTGTGCACTATACACAGTACACTGTACTCTGCACTTTACACGGTACACTGTACTCTATGCCCTGTGCACTAAACACGGTACACTGTACTCTGTGCACTGTGCACTATACACGGTACACTGTACTCTGTGCACTGTGCACTATACACGGTACACTGTACTCTGTGCACTGTGCACTAAACACGGTACACTGTACTCTGTGCACTATACACGGTACACTGTACTATGTTCACTATACACGGTACACTGTACTCTGTGCACTGTACTCTGTGCACTGTACACTATACACGGTACACTGTACTCTGTGCACTATACACGGTACACTGTACTCTGTGCACTGTGCACTATACACGGTACACTGTACTCTGTGTGCTGTGCACTATACACGGTACACTGTACGCTGTGCACTGTGCACTATACACGGTACACTGTACTCTGTGCACTGTGCACTATACACAGTACACTGTACTCTGCACTATACACGCTACACTGTACTCTATGCCCTGTGCACTAAACACGGTACACTGTACTCTGTGCACTGTGCACTATACATGGTACACTGTACCCTGTGCACTGTGTAGTATACACGGTACACTGTACTCTGTGCACTGTGAACTATACACGGTACACTGTACTCTGTGCACTATACACGGCACATTGTACTCTGTTCACTATAAACGGTACACTGTACTCTGTGCACTGTACACCATACACGGTACACAGTACTCTGTGCACTATACACGGTACACTGTACTCTGTGCGCTGTGCACTATACACGGTACACTGTACTCTGTGCACTGTGCACTGTGCACTATACATGGTACACTCTACTCTGTGCACTGTGCACTGTGCACTATACGCGGTACACTGTACTCTGTGCACTGTGCACTATACACGGTATAGTAGTATATACGGTATATACAAGGTACATACACTGTACTCTGTGCGCTGTGCACTATACACGGTACACTGTACTCTGTGCACTGTGCACTGTGCACCATAAACGGTACACTGTACTCTCTGCACTGTGCACTATACACGGTACACTGTACTCTCTGCACTAGACACGGTACACTGTACTCTGTGCACTACACAGCTGGCTTTTTGCGCTGCTTGCAAAAGCCGACCCAAAATTGTTGTTTGAAACCAAACTCGTGGAATTCGATCCCAAGGGTGTTTTTTCGTTTCGCTCTGAATGGGAAAGTTGAAGAAACGCGTTTTGAACGCAATTCGACGACCTTCGTGAACCCGGCTTTTTCCGCTGCTTGGGAAAGCCCACCCAAAATGGTGGAAGGAAACCGAAATTGTAAAATTCGATCCCAAGCGTGTTTTTTCGTTTCTCCCCGATGGGGAAAGTTGAAAAAACGCGTTTCAAACGCAATTCGACGACCTTCGTGAACCCGGCTTTTTCCGCTGCTTGGAAAAGCCCACCCAAAATGGTGGCAGGAAACCGAAATTGTAAAATTCGATCCCAAGCGTGTTTTTTCGTTTCTCCCCGATGGGGAAAGTTGAAAAAACGCGTTTCGAACCCAATTGGACGACTTTCGTCAACCCGGCTTTTTCCGCTGCTTGGAAAAGCCCACCCAAAATGGTGGCAGGAGACCGAAATTGAATAATTCGATACCAAGAGTGTTTTTTCGTTTCTCCCCGATGGCGAAAGTTGAAAATACGCGTTTCGAACGCAATTCGACGACCTTCGTCAACCCGGCTTTTTCCGCTGCTTGGAAAAGCCCACCCAAAATGGTGGCATGAAACCGAAATTTTAAAATTCGATCCCAAGGGTGTTTTTTCGTTTCCCCCCGATGGGGAAATTTAACAAAACGCGTTTTGAACGCAATTGGACCACTTTCGTGAACCCGGCTTTTTCCGCTGCTTGGAAAAGCCCACCCAAAATGGTGGCAGGAAACTGAAATTTTAAAATTCGATCCCAAGGGTGTTTTTTCGTTTCGCCCCGATGGGGAAAGTTGAAAAAACGCGTTTTGAACGCAATTGGACGACCTTCGTCAACCCGGCTTTTTCCGCTGCTTGGAAAAGCCCACCCAAAATGGTGGCATGAAACCGAAATTTCGGGTGGGCTTTTCCAAGCAGCGGAAAAAGCCGGGTTGACGAAGGTCGTCCCATTACGTTCAAAACGCGTTTTTTTAACTTTCCCCATCGGGGCGAAACGAAAAAACACCCTTGGGATCGATTTTTACAATTTCGGTTTCATGCCACCATTTTGGGTGGGTTTTTCGAAGCAGAGGAAGAAGGCGGGTGTACGAAGGTCGTCCAATTGCGTTCAAAACGCGTTTTTTCAACTTTCCCCATCGGGGAGAAACGAAAAAACACTCTTGGGATCGAATTTTACAATTTCGGTTTCATGCCACCATTTTGGGTGGGCTTTACAAAGCAGCGGAAAAAGCCGGGTTCACGAAGGTCGTCCAATTGCGTTCGAAACGCGCTTTATCAACTTTCCCATTCAGAGCGAAACGAAAAAACACCCTTGGGATCGAATTTTACAATTTCGGTTTCATGGCACCATTTTGGGTGGGCTTATCCAAGCAGCGGAAAAAGCCGGGTTGACGAAGGTCGTCCAATTGCGTTCAAAACGAGTTTTTTGAACTTTCCCCATCGGGGAGAAACGAAAAAACACGCTTGGGATCGAATTTTACAATTTCGGTTTCCTGCCCCCATTTTGGGTGGGCTTTTCCAAGCAGCGGAAAAAGCCGGGTTCACGAAAGTCGTCCAATTGCTTTCAAAACGCGTTTTTTCAACTTTCCCCATCGGGGCGAAACGAAAAAACACCCTTGGGATCGAATTTTACAATTTCGGTTTCATGCCACCATTTTGGGTGGGCTTTTCCAAGCAGCGGAAAAAGCCGGGTTCACGAAGGTCGTCCAATTGCTTTCAAAACGCGTTTTTTCAACTTTCCCCATCGGGGCGAAACGAAAAAACACCCTTGGGATCGAATTTTACAATTTCGGTTTCATGCCACCATTTTGGGTGGGCTTTTCCAAGCAGCGGAAAAAGCCGGGCTCACGAAGGTCGTCGAATTGCGTTCAAAACGCGTTTTTTCAACTTTCCCATTCAGAGCGAAACAAAAAAACACCCTTGGGATCGAATTTTACAATTTCGGATTCATGGCACCGTTTTCGGTGGGCTTATCCAAGCAGTGGAAAAAGCCGGGTTGACGAAGGTCGTCCAATTGCGTTCAAAACGAGTTTTTTGAACTTTGCCCATCGGGGCGAAACAAGAACACTTCCTTGGGATCGAATTTTACAGTTTCGGTATCATGCCACCATTTTGGGTGGGCTTTTCAAAGCAGCGGAAAAAGCCGGGTTCACGAAGGTCGTCCAATTGCGTTCGAAACGCGTTTTTTTACCTTTCCCCATCGGGGAGAAACGAAAAAACACGCTTGGGATCGAATTTTACAATTTCGGTTTCCTGCCACCATTTTGGGTGGGCTTTTCCAAGCAGCGGAAAAAGCCGGGTTCACGAAGGTCGTCGAATTGCGTTCAAAACGCGTTTTTTCAACTTTCCCATTCAGAGCGAAACGAAAAAACACCCTTGGGATCGAATTTTACAATTTTGGTTTCATGGCACCATTTTGGGTGGGCTTATCCAAGCAGCGGAAAAAGCCGGGTTGACGAAGGTCGTCCAATTGCGTTCAAAACGAGTTTTTTGAACTTTGCCCATCGGGGAGAAACGAAAAAACACGCTTGGGATCGAATTTTACAATTTTGGTTTCCTACCACCATTTTGGTTGGGCTTTTCCAAGCAGCGGAAAAAGCCGGGTTCACGAAAGTGGTCCAATTGCGTTCAAAACGCGTTTTGTTAAATTTCCCCATCGGGGGGAAACGAAAAAACACCCTTGGGATCGAATTTTACAATTTCGGTTTCATGCCACCATTTTGGGTGGGCTTTTCCAAGCAGCGGAAAAAGCCGGGTTCACGAAGGTCGTCCAATTGCTTTCAAAACGCGTTTTTTCAACTTTCCCCATCGGGGCGAAACGAAAAAACACCCTTGGGATCGAATTTTACAATTTCGGTTTCATGCCACCATTTTGGGTGGGCTTTTCCAAGCAGCGGAAAAAGCCGGGCTCACGAAGGTCGTCGAATTGCGTTCAAAACGCGTTTTTTCAACTTTCCCATTCAGAGCGAAACAAAAAAACACCCTTGGGATCGAATTTTACAATTTCGGATTCATGGCACCATTTTCGGTGGGCTTATCCAAGCAGCGGAAAAAGCCGGGTTGACGAAGGTCGTCCAATTGCGTTCAAAACGAGTTTTTTGAACTTTGCCCATCGGGGAGAAACGAAAAAACACGCTTGGGATCGAATTTTACAATTTCGGTTTCCTGCCACCATTTTGGGTGGGCTTTTCCAAGCAGCGGAAAAAGCCGGGTTCACGAAGGTCGTCCAATTGCTTTCAAAACGCGTTTTTTTAACCTTTCCCCATCGGGGCGAAACGAAAAAACACCCTTGGGATCGAATTTTCAATTTCGGTTTCATTCCACCATTTTGGGTGGGCTTTTCCAAGCAGCGGAAAAAACCGGGTTCACGAAGGTCGTCCCATTGCGTTCAAAACGCGTTTTTTCAACTTTCCCCATCGGGGCGAAACGAAAAAACAGCCTTGGGATCGAATTTTACAATTTCGGTTTCATGCCACCATTTTGGGTGGGTTTTCCGAAGCAGCGGAAGAAGCCGGGTGTACGAAGGTCGTCCAGTTGCCTTCAAAATGCGTTTTTTCAACTTTCCCCGTCGGGGCAAAACGAAAAAACAGCCTTGGGATCGAATTTTACAATTTCGGTTTCATGCCACCATTTTGGGTGGGCTTTTCCAAGCAGCGGAAAAAGCCGGGTTCACGAAGGTCGTAGAATTGCGTTCTAAACGCGTTTTTTCAACTTTCCCATTCAGAGCGAAACGAAAAAACACCCTTGGGATCGAATTTTACAATTTCGGTTTCATGGCACCATTTTGGGTGGGCTTTTCCAAGCAGCGGAAAAAGCCGGGTTCACGAAGGTCGTCGAATTGCGTTCGAAACGCGTATTTTCAACTTTCCCCATTGGGGAGAAGCGAAAAAACACTCTTGGGATCGAATTTTACAATTTCGGTTTCCTGCCACCATTTTGGGTGGGCTTTTCAAGGCAGCGGAAAAAGCCGGGTTCACGAAGGTCGTCGAATTTCGCTCAAAACGTGTTTTTTCAACTTTCCCAATCAGAGCGAAACGAAAAAACACCCTTGGGATCGAATTTTACAATTTCGGTTTCATGGCACCATTTTGGGTGGGCTTATCCAAGCAGCGGAAAAAGCCGGGTTGATGAAGGTCGTCCAATTGCGTTCAAAACGAGTTTTTTGAACTTTGCCCATCGGGGAGAAACGAAAAAACACGCTTGGGATCGAATTTTACAATTTCGGTTTCCTGCCACCATTTTGGGTGGGCTTTTCCAAGCAGCGGAAAAAGCCGGGTTCACGAAGGTCGTAGAATTGCGTTCTAAACGCGTTTTTTCAACTTTCCCATTCAGAGCGAAACGAAAAAACACCCTTGGGATCGAATTTTACAATTTCGGTTTCATGGCACCATTTTGGGTGGGCTTTTCCAAGCAGCGGAAAAAGCCGGGTTCACGAAGGTCGTCGAATTGCGTTCGAAACGCGTATTTTCAACTTTCCCCATTGGGGAGAAGCGAAAAAACACTCTTGGGATCGAATTTTACAATTTCGGTTTCCTGCCACCATTTTGGGTGGGCTTTTCCAAGCAGCGGAAAAAGCCGGGTTCACGAAGGTCGTCGAATTTCGCTCAAAACGTGTTTTTTCAACTTTCCCAATCAGAGCGAAACGAAAAAACACCCTTGGGATCGAATTTTACAATTTCGGTTTCATGGCACCATTTTGGGTGGGCTTATCCAAGCAGCGGAAAAAGCCGGGTTGACGAAGGTCGTCCAATTGCGTTCAAAACGAGTTTTTTGAACTTTGCCCATCGGGGAGAAACGAAAAAACACGCTTGGGATCGAATTTTACAATTTCGGTTTCCTGCCACCATTTTGGGTGGGCTTTTCCAAGCAGCGGAAAAAGCCGGGTTGACGAAGGTCGTCCAATTGCGTTCGAAACGCGTTTTTTCAACTTTCCCAATCTGGGAGAAACAAAAAAAACACGCTTGGGATCGAATTTTACAATTTCGCTTTCCTGCCACCACTTTGGGTGGGCTTTTCCAAGCAGCGGAAAAAGCCGGGTTTACGAAGGTCGTCGAATTGCGCTCAAAACGTGTTTTTTCAACTTTCCCATTCAGAGCGAAACGAAAAAACACCCTTGGGATCGAATTTTACAATTTCGGTTTCCTGCCACCATTTTGGGTGGGCTTTTCCAAGCAGCGGAAAAAGCCGGGTTCACGAAGGTCGTCCAATTGCGTTCAAAACGCGTTTTTTCAACTTTCCCCATCGGGGCGAAACGAAAAAACACCCTTGGGATCGAATTTTTAATTTCGGTTTCATGCCACCATTTTGGGTGGGCTTTTCCAAGCAGCGGAAAAAACCGGGTTCACGAAGGTCGTCCCATTGCGTTCAAAACGCGTTTTTTGAACTTTCCCCATCGGGGCGAAACGAAAAAACACCCTTGGGATCGAATTTTACAATTTCGGTTTCATGCCACCATTTTGGGTGGGTTTTTCGAAGCAGCGGAAGAAGCCGGGTGTACGAACGTCGTCCAGTTGCGTTCAAAATGCGTTTTTTCAACTTTCCCCGTCGGGGAAAACGAAAAAACAGCCTTGGGATCGAACTTTACAATTTCGGTTTCATGCCACCATTTTGGGTGGGCTTTTCTAAGCAGCGGAAAAAGCCGGGTTCACGAAGGTCGTCGAATTGCGTTCTAAACGCGTTTTTTCAACTTTCCCATTCAGAGCGAAACGAAAAAACACCCTTGGGATCGAATTTTAAAATTTCGGTTTCATGGCACCATTTTGGGTGGGCTTATCCAAGCAGCGGAAAAAGCCGGGTTGACGAAGGTCGTCCAATTGCGTTCAAAACGAGTTTTTTGAACTTTGCCCATCGGGGAGAAACGAAAAAACACGCTTGGGATCGAATTTTACAATTTCGGTTTCCTGCCACCATTTTGGGTGGGCTTTTCCAAGCAGCGGAAAAAGCCGGGTTCACGAAGGTCGTCCAATTGCTTTGAAAACGCGTTTTTTCAACTTTCCCCATCGGGGCGAAACGAAAAAACACCCTTGATATCGAATTTTCAATTTCGGTTTCATGGCACCATTTTGGGTGGGCTTATCCAAGCAGCGGAAAAAGCCGGGTTGACGAAGGTCGTCCAATTGCGTTCAAAACGAGTTTTTTGAACTTTCCCCATCGGGGAGAAACGAAAAAACACGGTTGGGATCGAATTTTACAATTTCGGTTTCATGCCACCATTTTGGGTGGGCTTTTCCAAGCAGCGGAAAAAGCCTGGTTGACGAAAGTCGTCCAATTGCGTTCGAAACGCGTTTTTTCAACTTTCCCCATCGGGGAGAAACGAAAAAACACGCTTGGGATCGAATTTTACAAGTTCGGTTTCCTGCCACCATTTTGGGTGGGCTTTTCCAAGCAGCGGAAAAAGCCGGGTTTACGAAGGTCGTCGAATTGCGCTCAAAACGTGTTTTTTCAACTTTCCCATTCAGAGCGAAACGAAAAAACACCCTTGGGATCGAATTTTACAATTTCGGTTTCATGGCACCATTTTGGGTGGGCTTATCCAAGCAGCGGAAAAAGCCGGGTTGACGAAGGTCGTCCAATTGCGTTCAAAACGAGTTTTTTGAACTTTGCCCATCGGGGAGAAACGAAAAAACACGCTTGGGATCGAATTTTACAATTTCGGTTTCCTGCCACCATTTTGGGTGGGCTTTTCCAAGCAGCGGAAAAAGCCGGGTTCACGAAGGTCGTCCAATTGCTTTGAAAACCCGTTTTTTCGACTTTCCCCATCGGGGCGAAACGAAAAAACACCCTTGGGATCGAATTTTCAATTTTGGTTTCATGGCACCATTTTGGGTGGGCTTATCCAAGCAGCGGAAAAAGCCGGGTTGACGAAGGTCGTCCAATTGCGTTCGAAACGCGTTTTTTCAACTTTCCCAATCTGGGAGAAACAAAAAAAACACGCTTGGGATCGAATTTTACAATTTCGCTTTCCTGCCACCACTTTGGGTGGGCTTTTCCAAGCAGCGGAAAAAGCCGGGTTTACGAAGGTCGTCGAATTGCGCTCAAAACGTGTTTTTTCAACTTTCCCATTCAGAGCGAAACGAAAAAACACCCTTGGGATCGAATTTTACAATTTCGGTTTCCTGCCACCATTTTGGGTGGGCTTTTCCAAGCAGCGGAAAAAGCCGGGTTCACGAAGGTCGTCCAATTGCGTTCAAAACGCGTTTTTTCAACTTTCCCCATCGGGGCGAAACGAAAAAACACCCTTGGGATCGAATTTTTAATTTCGGTTTCATGCCACCATTTTGGGTGGGCTTTTCCAAGCAGCGGAAAAAACCGGGTTCACGAAGGTCGTCCCATTGCGTTCAAAACGCGTTTTTTGAACTTTCCCCATCGGGGCGAAACGAAAAAACACCCTTGGGATCGAATTTTACAATTTCGGTTTCATGCCACCATTTTGGGTGGGTTTTTCGAAGCAGCGGAAGAAGCCGGGTGTACGAACGTCGTCCAGTTGCGTTCAAAATGCGTTTTTTCAACTTTCCCCGTCGGGGCAAAACGAAAAAACAGCCTTGGGATCGAATTTTACAATTTCGGTTTCATGCCACCATTTTGGGTGGGCTTTTCTAAGCAGCGGAAAAAGCCGGGTTCACGAAGGTCGTCGAATTGCGTTCTAAACGCGTTTTTTCAACTTTCCCATTCAGAGCGAAACGAAAAAACACCCTTGGGATCGAATTTTAAAATTTCGGTTTCATGGCACCATTTTGGGTGGGCTTATCCAAGCAGCGGAAAAAGCCGGGTTGACGAAGGTCGTCCAATTGCGTTCAAAACGAGTTTTTTGAACTTTGCCCATCGGGGAGAAACGAAAAAACACGCTTGGGATCGAATTTTACAATTTCGGTTTCCTGCCACCATTTTGGGTGGGCTTTTCCAAGCAGCGGAAAAAGCCGGGTTCACGAAGGTCGTCCAATTGCTTTGAAAACGCGTTTTTTCAACTTTCCCCATCGGGGCGAAACGAAAAAACACCCTTGATATCGAATTTTCAATTTCGGTTTCATGGCACCATTTTGGGTGGGCTTATCCAAGCAGCGGAAAAAGCCGGGTTGACGAAGGTCGTCCAATTGCGTTCAAAACGAGTTTTTTGAACTTTCCCCATCGGGGAGAAACGAAAAAACACGGTTGGGATCGAATTTTACAATTTCGGTTTCATGCCACCATTTTGGGTGGGCTTTTCCAAGCAGCGGAAAAAGCCTGGTTGACGAAAGTCGTCCAATTGCGTTCGAAACGCGTTTTTTCAACTTTCCCCATCGGGGAGAAACGAAAAAACACGCTTGGGATCGAATTTTACAATTTCGCTTTCCTGCCACCATTTTGGGTGGGCTTTTCCAAGCAGCGGAAAAAGCCGGGTTTACGAAGGTCGTCGAATTGCGCTCAAAACGTGTTTTTTCAACTTTCCCATTCAGAGCGAAACGAAAAAACACCCTTGGGATCGAATTTTACAATTTCGGTTTCATGGCACCATTTTGGGTGGGCTTATCCAAGCAGCGGAAAAAGCCGGGTTGACGAAGGTCGTCCAATTGCGTTCAAAACGAGTTTTTTGAACTTTGCCCATCGGGGAGAAACGAAAAAACACGCTTGGGATCGAATTTTACAATTTCGGTTTCCTGCCACCATTTTGGGTGGGCTTTTCCAAGCAGCGGAAAAAGCCGGGTTTACGAAGGTCGTCGAATATCGCTCAAAACGTGTTTTTTCAACTTTCCCATTCAGAGCGAAACGAAAAAACACCCTTGGGATCGAATTTTACAATTTCGGTTTCATGGCACCATTTTGGGTGGGCTTATCCAAGCAGCGGAAAAAGCCGGGTTGACGAAGGTCGTCCAATTGCGTTCGAAACGCGTTTTTTCAACTTTCCCAATCTGGGAGAAACAAAAAAAACACGCTTGGGATCGAATTTTACAATTTCGGTTTCCTGCCACCACTTTGGGTGGGCTTTTCCAAGCAGCGGAAAAAGCCGGGTTTACGAAGGTCGTCGAATTGCGCTCAAAACGTGTTTTTTCAACTTTCCCATTCAGAGCGAAACGAAAAAACACCCTTGGGATCGAATTTTACAATTTCGGTTTCATGGCACCATTTTGGGTGGGCTTATCCAAGCAGCGGAAAAAGCCGGGTTGACGAAGGTCGTCCAATTGCGTTCAAAACGAGTTTTTTGAACTTTGCCCATCGGGGAGAAACGAAAAAACACGCTTGGGATCGAATTTTACAATTTCGGTTTCCTGCCACCATTTTGGGTGGGCTTTTCGAGGCAGCGGAAAAAGCCGGGTTCACGAAGGTCGTCCAATTGCTTTGAAAACGCGTTTTTTCGACTTTCCCCATCGGGGCGAAACAAAAAACACCCTTGGGATCGAATTTTCAATTTTGGTTTCATGGCACCATTTTGGGTGGGCTTATCCAAGCAGCGGAAAAAGCCGGGTTGACGAAGGTCGTCCAATTGCGTTCAAAACGAGTTTTTTGAACTTTCCCCATCGGGGAGAAACGAAAAAACACGGTTGGGATCGAATTTTACAATTTCGGTTTCATGCCACCATTTTGGGTGAGCTTATCCAAGAAGCGGAAAAAGCCGGGTTGACGAATGTCGTCCAATTGCGTTCGAAACGCGTTTTTTCAACTTTCCCAATCTGGGAGAAACAAAAAAAACACGCTTGGGATCGAATTTTACAATTTCGCTTTCCTGCCACCACTTTGGGTGGGCTTTTCCAAGCAGCGGAAAAAGCCGGGTTTACGAAGGTCGTCGAATTTCGCTCAAAACGTGTTTTTTCAACTTTCCCAATCAGAGCGAAACGAAAAAACACCCTTGGGATCGAATTTTACAATTTCGGTTTCATGGCACCATTTTGGGTGGGCTTATCCAAGCAGCGGAAAAAGCCGGGTTGACGAAGGTCGTCCAATTGCGTTCAAAACGAGTTTTTTGAACTTTGCCCATCGGGGAGAAACGAAAAAACACCCTTGGGATCGAATTTTACAATTTCGGTTTCCTGCCACCATTTTGGGTGGGCTTTTCCAAGCAGCGGAAAAAGCCGGGTTCACGAAGGTCGTCCAATTGCTTTGAAAACGCGTTTTTTCAACTTTCCCCATCGGGGCGAACCGAAAAAACACCCTTGGGATCGAATTTTCAATTTCGGTTTCATGGCACCATTTTGGGTGGGCTTATCCAAGCAGCGGAAAAAGCCGGGTTGACGAAGGTCGTCCAATTGCGTTCAAAACGAGTTTTTTGAACTTTCTCCATCGGGGAGAAACGAAAAAACACGGTTGGGATCGAATTTTACAATTTCGGTTTCATGCCACCATTTTGGGTGGGCTTATCCAAGAAGCGGAAAAAGCCGGGTTGACGAATGTCGTCCAATTGCCTTCGAAACGCGTTTTTTCAACTTTCCCAATCTGGGAGAAACAAAAAAAACACGCTTGGGATCGAATTTTACAATTTCGCTTTCCTGCCACCACTTTGGGTGGGCTTTTCCAAGCAGCGGAAAAAGCCGGGTTTACGAAGGTCGTCGAATTTCGCTCAAAACGTGTTTTTTCAACTTTCCCAATCAGAGCGAAACGAAAAAACACCCTTGGGATCGAATTTTACAATTTCGGTTTCATGGCACCATTTTGGGTGGGCTTATCCAAGCAGCGGAAAAAGCCGGGTTGACGAAGGTCGTCCAATTGCGTTCAAAACGAGTTTTTTGAACTTTGCCCATCGGGGAGAAACGAAAAAACACGCCTGGGATCGAATTTTACAATTTCGGTTTCCTGCCACCATTTTGGGTGGGCTTTTCCAAGCAGCGGAAAAAGCCGGGTTCACGAAGGTCGTCCAATTGCGTTCAAAACGCGTTTTTTCAACTTTCCCCATCGGGGCGAAACGAAAAAACACCCTTGGGATCGAATTTTCAATTTCGGTTTCATGCCACCATTTTGGGTGGGCTTTTCCAAGCAGCGGAAAAAACCGGGTTCACGAAGGTCGTCCCATTGCGTTCAAAACGAGTTTTTTGAACTTTGCCCATCGGGGAGAAACGAAAAAACACGCCTGGGATCGAATTTTACAATTTCGGTTTCCTGCCACCATTTTGGGTGGGCTTTTCCAAGCAGCGGAAAAAGCCGGGTTCACGAAGGTCGTCCAATTGCGTTCAAAACGCGTTTTTTCAACTTTCCCCATCGGGGCGAAACGAAAAAACACCCTTGGGATCGAATTTTCAATTTCGGTTTCATGCCACCATTTTGGGTGGGCTTTTCCAAGCAGCGGAAAAAACCGGGTTCACGAAGGTCGTCCCATTGCGTTCAAAACGCGTTTTTTGAACTTTCCCCATCGGGGCGAAACGAAAAAACACCCTTGGGATCGAATTTTACAATTTCGGTTTCATGCCACCATTTTGGGTGGGTTTTCCGAAGCAGCGGAAGAAGCCGGGTGTACGAACGTCGTCCAGTTGCGTTCAAAATGCGTTTTTTCAACTTTCCCCATCGGGGCAAAACGAAAAAACAGCCTTGGGATCGAATTTTACAATTTCGGTTTCATGCCACCATTTTGGGTGGGCTTTTCCAAGCAGCGGAAAAAGCCTGGTTGACGAAAGTCGTCCAATTGCGTTCGAAACGCGTTTTTTCAACTTTCCCCATCGGGGAGAAACGAAAAAACACGCTTGGGATCGAATTTTACAAGTTCGGTTTCCTGCCACCATTTTGGGTGGGCTTTTCCAAGCAGCGGAAAAAGCCGGGTTTACGAAGGTCGTCGAATATCGCTCAAAACGTGTTTTTTCAACTTTCCCATTCAGAGCGAAACGAAAAAACACCCTTGGGATCGAATTTTACAATTTCGGTTTCATGGCACCATTTTGGGTGGGCTTATCCAAGCAGCGGAAAAAGCCGGGTTGACGAAGGTCGTCCAATTGCGTTCAAAACGAGTTTTTTGAACTTTGCCCATCGGGGAGAAACGAAAAAACACGCTTGGGATCGAATTTTACAAGTTCGGTTTCCTGCCACCATTTTGGGTGGGCTTTTCCAAGCAGCGGAAAAAGCCGGGTTGACGAAGGTCGTCCAATTGCGTTCGAAACGCGTTTTTTCAACTTTCCCAATCTGGGAGAAACAAAAAAAACACGCTTGGGATCGAATTTTACAATTTCGGTTTCCTGCCACCACTTTGGGTGGGCTTTTCCAAGCAGCGGAAAAAGCCGGGTTTACGAAGGTCGTCGAATTGCGCTCAAAACGTGTTTTTTCAACTTTCCCATTCAGAGCGAAACGAAAAAACACCCTTGGGATCGAATTTTACAATTTCGGTTTCATGGCACCATTTTGGGTGGGCTTATCCAAGCAGCGGAAAAAGCCGGGTTGACGAAGGTCGTCCAATTGCGTTCAAAACGAGTTTTTTGAACTTTCCCCATCGGGGAGAAACGAAAAAACACGCTTGGGATCGAATTTTACAATTTCGGTTTCCTGCCACCATTTTGGGTGGGCTTTTCCAAGCAGCGGAAAAAGCCGGGTTCACGAAGGTCGTCCAATTGCTTTGAAAACGCGTTTTTTCAACTTTCCCCATCGGGGCGAAACGAAAAAACACCCTTGGGATCGAATTTTCAATTTCGGTTTCATGGCACCATTTTGGGTGGGCTTATCCAAGCAGCGGAAAAAGCCGGGTTGACGAAGGTCGTCCAATTGCGTTCAAAACGAGTTTTTTGAACTTTCCCCATCGGGGAGAAACGAAAAAACACGGTTGGGATCGAATTTTACAATTTCGGTTTCATGCCACCATTTTGGGTGGGCTTTTCCAAGCAGCGGAAAAAGCCTGGGTGACGAAAGTCGTCCAATTGCGTTCGAAACGCGTTTTTTCAACTTTCCCCATCGGGGAGAAACGAAAAAACACGCTTGGGATCTAATTTTACAATTTCGCTTTCCTGCCACCATTTTGGGTGGGCTTTTCCAAGCAGCGGAAAAAGCCGGGTTTACGAAGGTCGTCGAATTGCGCTCAAAACGTGTTTTTTCAACTTTCCCATTCAGAGCGAAACGAAAAAACACCCTTGGGATCGAATTTTACAATTTCGGTTTCATGGCACCATTTTGGGTGGGCTTATCCAAGCAGCGGAAAAAGCCGGGTTGACGAAGGTCGTCCAATTGCGTTCAAAACGAGTTTTTTGAACTTTCCCCATCGGGGAGAAACGAAAAAACACGGTTGGGATCGAATTTTACAATTTCGGTTTCATGCCACCATTTTGGGTGGGCTTTTCCAAGCAGCGGAAAAAGCCTGGGTGACGAAAGTCGTCCAATTGCGTTCGAAACGCGTTTTTTCAACTTTCCCCATCGGGGAGAAACGAAAAAACACGCTTGGGATCGAATTTTACAAGTTCGGTTTCCTGCCACCATTTTGGGTGGGCTTTTCCAAGCAGCGGAAAAAGCCGGGTTTACGAAGGTCGTCGAATTGCGCTCAAAACGTGTTTTTTCAACTTTCCCATTCAGAGCGAAACGAAAAAACACCCTTGGGATCGAATTTTACAATTTCGGTTTCATGGCACCATTTTGGGTGGGCTTTTCCAAGCAGCGGAAAAAGCCTGGTTGACGAAAGTCGTCCAATTGCGTTCGAAACGCGTTTTTTCAACTTTCCCCATCGGGGAGAAACGAAAAAACGCGCTTGGGATCGAATTTTACAAGTTCGGTTTCCTGCCACCATTTTGGGTGGGCTTTTCCAAGCAGCGGAAAAAGCCGGGTTTACGAAGGTCGTCGAATTGCGCTCAAAACGTGTTTTTTCAACTTTCCCATTCAGAGCGAAACGAAAAAACACCCTTGGGATCGAATTTTACAATTTCGGTTTCATGGCACCATTTTGGGTGGGCTTATCCAAGAAGCGGAAAAAGCCGGGTTGACGAATGTCGTCCAATTGCGTTCGAAACGCGTTTTTTCAACTTTCCCAATCTGGGAGAAACAAAAAAAACACGCTTGGGATCGAATTTTACAATTTCGCTTTCCTGCCACCACTTTGGGTGGGCTTTTCCAAGCAGCGGAAAAAGCCGGGTTTACGAAGGTCGTCGAATTTCGCTCAAAACGTGTTTTTTCAACTTTCCCAATCAGAGCGAAACGAAAAAACACCCTTGGGATCGAATTTTACAATTTCGGTTTCATGGCACCATTTTGGGTGGGCTTATCCAAGAAGCGGAAAAAGCCGGGTTGACGAATGTCGTCCAATTGCGTTCGAAACGCGTTTTTTCAACTTTCCCAATCTGGGAGAAACAAAAAAAACACGCTTGGGATCGAATTTTACAATTTCGCTTTCCTGCCACCACTTTGGGTGGGCTTTTCCAAGCAGCGGAAAAAGCCGGGTTTACGAAGGTCGTCGAATTTCGCTCAAAACGTGTTTTTTCAACTTTCCCAATCAGAGCGAAACGAAAAAACACCCTTGGGATCGAATTTTACAATTTCGGTTTCATGGCACCATTTTGGGTGGGCTTATCCAAGCAGCGGAAAAAGCCGGGTTGACGAAGGTCGTCCAATTGCGTTCAAAACGAGTTTTTTGAACTTTGCCCATCGGGGAGAAACGAAAAAACACGCTTGGGATCGAATTTTACAATTTCGGTTTCCTGCCACCATTTTGGGTGGGCTTTTCCAAGCAGCGGAAAAAGCCGGGTTCACGAAGGTCGTCCAATTGCTTTCAAAACGCGTTTTTTCAAATTTCCCCATCGGGGCGAAACGAAAAAACACCCTTGGGATCGAATTTTCAATTTCGGTTTCATGCCACCATTTTGGGTGGGCTTATCCAAGCAGCGGAAAAAGCCGGGTTTACGAAGGTCGTCGAATTTCGCTCAAAACGTGTTTTTTCAACTTTCCCAATCAGAGCGAAACGAAAAAACACCCTTGGGATCGAATTTTACAATTTCGGTTTCATGGCACCATTTTGGGTGGGCTTATCCAAGCAGCGGAAAAAGCCGGGTTGACGAAGGTCGTGAAATTGCGTTCAAAACGAGTTTTTTGAATTTTGCCCATCGGGGAGAAACGAAAAAACACGCTTGGGATCGAATTTTACAATTTCGGTTTCCTGCCACCATTTTGGGTGGGCTTTTCCAAGCAGCGGAAAAAGCCGGGTTCACGAAGGTCGTCCAATTGCTTTCAAAACGCGTTTTTTCAAATTTCCCCATCGGGGCGAAACGAAAAAACACCCTTGGGATCGAATTTTCAATTTCGGTTTCATGCGACCATTTTGGGTGGGCTTATCCAAGCAGCGGAAAAAGCCGGGTTGACGAAGGTCGTCCAATTGCGTTCAAAACGAGTTTTTTGAACTTTCCCCATCGGGGAGAAACGAAAAAACACGGTTGGGATCGAATTTTACAATTTCGGTTTCATGCCACCATTTTGGGTGGGCTTTTCCAAGCAGCGGAAAAAGCCTGGTTGACGAAAGTCGTCCAATTGCGTTCGAAACGCGTTTTTTCAACTTTCCCCATCGGGGAGAAACGAAAAAACACGCTTGGGATCGAATTTTACAAGTTCGGTTTCCTGCCACCATTTTGGGTGGGCTTTTCCAAGCAGCGGAAAAAGCCGGGTTGACGAAGGTCGTCCAATTGCGTTCAAAACGAGTTTTTTGAACTTTCCCCATCGGGGAGAAACGAAAAAACACGGTTGGGATCGAATTTTACAATTTCGGTTTCATGCCACCATTTTGGGTGGGCTTTTCCAAGCAGCGGAAAAAGCCTGGTTGACGAAAGTCGTCCAATTGCGTTCGAAACGCGTTTTTTCAACTTTCCCCATCGGGGAGAAACGAAAAAACACGCTTGGGATCGAATTTTACAAGTTCGGTTTCCTGCCACCATTTTGGGTGGGCTTTTCCAAGCAGCGGAAAAAGCCGGGTTTACGAAGGTCGTCGAATTGCACTCAAAACGTGTTTTTTCAACTTTCCCATTCAGAGCGAAACGAAAAAACACCCTTGGGATCGAATTTTACAATTTTGGTTTCATGGCACCATTTTGGGTGGGCTTATCCAAGCAGCGGAAAAAGCCGGGTTGACGAAGGTCGTCCAATTGCGTTCGAAACGCGTTTTTTTAACTTTCCCAATCTGGGAGAAACAAAAAAAACACGCTTGGGATCGAATTTTAAAATTTCGGTTTCCTGCCACCATTTTGGGTGGGCTTTTCCAAGCAGCGGAAAAAGCCGGGTTCACGAAGGTCGTCGAATTGCGTTCAAAACGCGTTTTTTCAACTTTCCCATTCAGAGCGAAACGAAAAAACACCCTTGGGATCGAATTTTACAATTTCGGTTTCATGCCACCATTTTGGGTGGGCTTTTCCAAGCAGCGGAAAAAGCAGGGTTTACGAAGGTCGTCCAATTGCGTTCAAAACGCGTTTTTTCAACTTTCCCCATCGGGGCGAAGCGAAAAAACAGCCTTGGGATCGAATTTTACAATTTCGGTTTCATGCCACCATTTTGGGTGGGCTATTCCAAGCAGCGCAAAAAGCCGGGTTGACGAAGGTCGTCCAAATGCTTTCAAAACGCGTTTTTTCGACTTTCCCCATCGGAGCAAAACGCAGAAACACCCTTGGAATCGATTTTACCAATTTCGATTTCATACCACCATTTTGAGTGGGCTTTTGCAAGCAGTGCAAAAAGCCGGGTTGGCGAAAGTCGTCCAATTGCGTTCAAAACGCGTTTTTTCGACTTTCCCCATCTGGGCGAAACGAAAAAACACCCTTGGGTTCGAATTCCAGGAGGTCGGTTTCATACCCCTATTTTTGCTAAGCTTTACCAAGCAGCGGAAAACGCCGGGTTGACGAAGGTCGTCCAATTGTGTTCAAAACTCGTTTTGTCGAGTTTCCCCATCGGGGCGAAACGAAAAAACACCCTTGTGATCGAATTCCACGAGGTCGGTTTCATACCACCATTTTGGGTGGGATTTTCCAAGCGGCGCAAAACGCCGGTTTGACCAAGGTCGTCCAATTGGGTTGAAAACTCGTTTTGTCGAGTTTCCCCATCGGGACGGAACAAAAAAACACCCTTGGGATCGAATTCCACGAGGTCGGTTTCATACCACCATTTTGGGTGGGATTTTCCAAGCAGCGCAAAACGCCGGTTTGACCAAGGTCGTCCAATTGGGTTGAAAACTCGTTTTGTCGAGTTTCCCCATCGGGACGGAACAAAAAAACACCCTTGGGATCAAATTCCACGAGGTCGGTTTCATACCACCATTTTGGGTGGGCTTTTCCCAGCAGCGCAAAACGCCGGGTTGACGAAGGTCGTCCAATTGCGTTCAAAACTCGTTTTTTCGACTATCCCCATCGGGGCAAAACGAAAAAACACCCTTGGGATCGATTTCCACGAGGTCGGTTTCATACCACCATTTTGGGGTGGATTTACCAAGTAGCGGAAAACGCTGGGTTGACGAAGGTCGTCCGATTGCGTTCAAAACACGTTTTTTTGAGATTCCCCATCGAGGCGAAACGAAAAAACACCCTTGGGATCGAATTCCACGAGTTTGGTTTCAAACCACAATTTTGGGTCGGCTTTTGCAAGCAGCGCAAAAAGCCAGCTGTGTAGTGCACAGAGTACAGTGTACCGTGTCTAGTGCAGAGAGTACAGTGTACCGTGTATAGTGCACAGTGCAGAGAGTACAGTGTACCGTGTATGGTGCACAGTGCACAGTGCACAGAGTACAGTGTACCGTGTATAGTGCACAGCGCACAGAGTACAGTGTATATACCTTGTATATACCGTATATACTACTATACCGTGTATAGTGCACAGTGCACAGAGTACAGTGTACCGTGTATAGTGCACAGTGCACAGTGCACAGAGTACAGTGTACCGTGTATAGTGCACAGTGCACAGAGTACAGTGTACCGTGTATAGTGCACAGCGCACAGAGTACAGTGTACCGTGTATAGTGCACAGTGCACAGTGCACAGAGTACAGTGTACCGTGTATAGTGCACAGTGCACAGTGCACAGAGTACAGTGTACCGTGTATAGTGCACAGCGCACAGAGTACAGTGTACCGTGTATAGTGCACAAAGTACTGTGTACCGTGTATAGTGAACAGAGTACAATGTGCCGTGTATAGTGCACAGAGTACAGTGTACCGTGTATAGTTCACAGTGCACAGAGTACAGTGTACCGTGTATAGTACACAGTGCACAGGGTACAGTGTACCGTGTATAGTGCACAGTGCACAGAGTACAGTGTACCGTGTTTAGTGCACAGGGCATAGAGTACAGTGTACCGTGTATAGTGCAGAGTACAGTGTACTGTGTATAGTGCACAGTGCACAGAGTACAGTGTACCGTGTATAGTGCACAGTGCACAGCGTACAGTGTACTGTGTATAGTGCACAGCACACAGAGTACAGTGTACCGTGTATAGTGCACAGTGCACAGAGTACAGTGTACCGTGTATAGTGCACAGAGTACAGTGTACCGTGTATAGTGTACAGTGCACAGAGTACAGTGCACAGAGTACAGTGTACCGTGTATAGTGAACATAGTACAGTGTACCGTGTATAGTGCACAGAGTACAGTGTACCGTGTTTAGTGCACAGTGCACAGAGTACAGTGTACCGTGTATAGTGCACAGTGCACAGTTTACAGTATACCGTGTATAGTGCACAGTGCACAGAGTACAGTGTACCGTGTTTAGTGCTCAGGGCATAGAGTACAGTGTACCGTGTAAAGTGCAGAGTACAGTGTGCTGTGTATAGTGCACAGTGCACAGAGTACAGTGTACCGTGTATAGTGCACAGTGCACAGCGTACAGTGTACCGTGTATAAGCCAATTTATACCAAAATATAAATTATAGTTAATGTCTAACCATACACCCCAGTAGAGAGAATAAATCAGGTCACTTGCGGTCATGGATCACTTCCCACATATGAGTTACCCATGTCCGGTGATATGTCGGGTGATCCTCCTCAGCCAATCAGCATCTACCACGCACGTGCAATCTCACACTGTATAATCACATGCTCTGCCGTGCACAACACAGTTCTTGCACTTTCCTCAATCGCAGAACCAAAATTTACTTGTTTTAATTGTGAAAATGGCTCTTACAAAGCGAACAACTCGCAAACCAACCGATGGAAAAGCTCCACGAAAGCAGTTAGCTACGAGAGCGGCCCAAAAGAGCGCCCCGGCCGTCGGTGGGGTGAGAAAACGTAAACAGACGCAAGCAAGTCAGGCAATCCCACTCACCGTCGATGGCTCAACAGCCAAGGACAAGATGGTCAAGATGCTAACTTTAACAGCGTCCAACTCGCTCAAATCAAATCAATTATTATAGTTGAACTTACGCTCGCAGTCACAGACGTTTTTTGTTCGACGAAATGTCTCCACGGACCGTCGCTGCTGCTCTTTCCAGGAGAATTGTCCAAGCCCCGGATCTTAGGTTTGTAATTAAATCATATTGGTCAGGTTGTCTATAGTGTACGGGTATTCAATATTGGGCATTGTATCGGGTACTGGCGTTTTTGAAATCCGCCACAGCGGTCACGCAAGATTCCTCTAACCCACCCAGAAGATCGTCACCATTTTTACCCTCTCTCATTTATTGTTTCATTACTTTTCTGTTTTTGCATGGGTGAGCTTACTCGGAGATGATTGTCTATCCTGCTATCAATTGTTCAATTACCTCTGACACGCCTTGGTGGAGCTCATTCAGTGGCACAGCTCAGGTCATGACCCTCCATGGACACTTGCACGTCTGAACAATATTGTGGAACGGACACATACATAAACTTAGATTATATTAATCCGGTATCTGATTGGCCCCATCTCCAGGGGTAGTGCACTCAGCCTTCGATGAGGAGATCATGCGATTCATTCCCATCATGTATAATGTGAGGAGACATTAGACGTTGGTCCCAGTGGTGCTCAAAGGGTTGAAGTAGCTGCATATATTTCTAAGCAACAAAGTTTCGAGATTTGATCTTATTCGAAACAATTACACGAATGTACTGTTTTTACCGTCTATGGGGAATACACGTTTTGTGTATTTGGTGGGGATGAAGTGCTCCCATAGAGGTCACCCTTTACCCCATAGACTCTTATTACTCCTTAACCCGGGGGATTCGACCCCTAGAGAGGATTATCAACTCTATATACCCTGGGGGATTATTACCCCCTAGAGAGGATTATCACCTCTCACTGAGTACCCTGGGGGATTATCACCCCCTAGAGAGGATGATCACCTCTCACTCAGTACCCTTGGGGGATTATCACCCCCTCTTGAGGATTAGCACCTCGTACTGAGTAGCCTGGGGGATTATCACCCCCTTGAGAGGATGATCACCTCTCACTCAGTACCCTTGGGGGATTATCACCCCCTCTTGAGGATTAGCACGTCGTACTGAGTACCCTGGGGGATTATCACCCCCAGGGAAATCCTAGGAAAAGTGACCTACAATTCTTAATTGGAGAGCTTCATCCCTTACCCCTTTTCCCCACAAATATTCTGGTTGTGTTGTTTCTTTATATATAGTTATAATAAGGGTTATGGGTTAGGAACATTAAGTGCAAAGCACACAGAGTACAGTGTACCGTGTATAGTGCACAGTGCACCGTGTATAGTGCACAGTGCACAGAGTACAGTGTACCGTGTATAGTGCACGGTGCACAGAGTACAGTGTACCGTGTATAGTGCACATTGCACAGAGTAGAGTGTACCACGTATAGTGCACAGGGCACAGAGTACAGTGTACCGTGGATAGTGCACAGAGTACAGGGTACTGTGTATAGTGGACAGTGCACAGAGTACAGTGTACCGTGTATAGTGCACAGTGCACAGTGTACCATGTATAGTGAACAGAGTACAGTGTACCGTGTATAGTAAACAGTGCACAGAGTACAGTGTACCGTGTATAGTGCACAGAGTACAGTGTACCGTTTATAGTGCACAGTGCACAGAGTACAGTGTACTGTGTATAGTGCACAGAGTACAGTGTACCGTGTATTAGAAAACAGTGCACAGTGCACAGAGTACAGTGTATCGTGTATAGTGCACAGTGCACAGAGTACACTGTACCGTGTATAGTGCACAGTGCACAGTGCACAGAGTAAAGTGTACCGTGTATAGTGCACAGCGCACAGAGTACAGTGTACCGTGTATAGTGCACAGAGTACTGTGTACCGTGTATGGTGTACACTGCACACAGTACAGTGTACCGTGTATAGTGAACAGAGTACAGTGTGCCGTGTATAGTACACAGAGTACAGTGTACCGTGTATACTGCACAGTGCACAGAGTACAGTGTACCGTGTATAGTACACAGTGCACAGGGTACAGTGTACCGTGTATAGTGCACAGTGCACAGAGTACAGTGTACCGTGTTTAATGCACAGGGCATAGAGTACAGTGCACAGAGTACAGTGTACCGTGTATAGTGAACATAGTACAGTGTACCGTGTATAGTGCACAGAGTACAGTGTACCGTGTTTAGTGCATAGTGCACAGAGTACAGTGTACCGTGTATAGTGCACAGTGCACAGAGTACAGTGTACCGTGTATAGTGCACAGTTCACAGAGTACAGTGTACCGTGTTTAGTGCACAGGGCATAGAGTACAGTGTACCGTGTAAAGTGCAGAGTACAGTGTACTGTGTATAGTGCACAGTGCACAGAGTACAGTGTACCGTGTATAGTGCACAGAGCACAGCGTACAGTGTACCGTGTATAGTGCACAGCACACAGAGTACAGTGTACCGTGTATAGTGCACAGTGCACAGAGTACAGTGCACCGTGTATAGTGCACAGTGCACAGAGTACAGTGTACCGTGTATAGTGCACGGTGCACATACTACAGTGTACCGTGTATTGTGCACATTGCAAAGAGTACAGTGTACCACGTATAGTGCACAGGGCACAGACTACAGTGTACCGTAGATAGTGCACAGAGTACAGGGTACTGTGTATAGTGGACAGTGCACAGAGTACAGTGTACCGTGTATAGTGCACAGTGCACAGTGTACCATGTCGAGTGAACAGAGTACAGTGTACCGTGTATAGTAAACAGTGCACAGAGTACAGTGTACCGTGTATAGTGCACAGAGTACAGTGTACCGTTTATAGTGCACAATGCACAGAGTACAGTGTACCGTGTATAGTGCACGGTGCAAATACTACAGTGTACCGTGTATTGTGCACATTGCAAAGAGTACAGTGTACCACGTATAGTGCACAGGGCACAGAGTACAGTGTACCGTGGATAGTGCACAGAGTACAGGGTACTGTGTATAGTGCACAGTGCACAGAGTACACTGTACCGTGTATAGTGCACAGTGCACAGAGTACAGTGTACCGTGTATAGTGCACAGCGCACAGAGTACAGTGTACCGTGTATAGTGCACAGTGCACAGTGTACCATGTATAGTGAACAGAGTACAGTGTACCGTGTATAGTAAACAGTGCACAGAGTACAGTGTACCGTGTATAGTGCACAGAGTACAGTGTACCGTTTATAGTGCACAGTGCACAGAGTACAGTGTACTGTGTATAGTGCACAGAGTACAGTGTACAGTGTATTAGAAAACAGTGCACAGTGCACAGAGTACAGTGTATCGTGTATAGTGCACAGTGCACAGAGTACACTGTACCGTGTATAGTGCACAGTGCACAGTGCACAGAGTACAGTGTACCGTGTATAGTGCACAGCGCACAGAGTACAGTGTACCGTGTATAGTGCACAGAGTACTGTGTACCGTGTATGGTGTACACTGCACAGAGTACAGTGTACCGTGTATAGTGAACAGAGTACAGTGTGCCGTGTATAGTGCACAGAGTACAGTGTACCGTGTATAGTGCACAGTGCACAGTGCACAGAGTACAGTGTACCGTGTATAGTGCACAGAGTACAGTGTACCGTGTATAGTGCACAGAATAGAGTGTACCGTGTATAGTGCACAGTGCACAGAGTAAAGTGTACCGTGCATAGTGCACATTGCACTGAGTCCAGTGTACCGTGTAAAGTGCACAGTGCACAGAGTACAGTGTACCGTGTATAGTGCACAGTGCACAGAGTACAGTGTACCGTGTATAGTGCACAGTGCACAGTGCACAGAGTACAGTGTACCGTGTATAGTGCACAGTGCACAGTGCACAGAGTACAGTGTACCGTGTATAGTGCAGAGCGCACAGAGTACAGTGTACCGTGTATAATGCACAGAGTACTGTGTACAGTGTATGGTGTATAGTGCACAGAGTACAGTGTACCGTGTATAGTGCACAGAGTAGAGTGTACCGTGTATAGTGCACAGTGCACAGAGTACAGTGTACCGTGCATAGTGCACAGTGTAGAGAGTACAGTGTACCGTGTATAGTGCACAGAGTACAGTGTACCGTGTATAGTGCAAAGAGTACATTGTACCGTGTATAGTGCACAGAGTACAGTGTACCGTGTATAGTGCACAGTGCACAGAGTACAGTGTACCGTGTATAGAGCACAGTGCACTGAGTCCAGTGTACCGTGTATAGTGCACAGTGAACAGAGTACAGTGTACCGTGTATAGTGCACAGTGCACAGAGTACAGTGTACCGTGTATAGTGCACAGTGCACAGTGCACAGAGTACAGTGTACCGTGTATAGTGCACAGCGCACAGAGTACAGTGTATATACCGTGTATATACCGTGTATATACCGTATATACTACTATACCGGTATAGTGCACAGTGCACAGAGTACAGTGTACCGTGTATAGTGCACAGTGCACAGTGCACAGAGTACAGTGTACCGTGTATAGTGCACAGTGCACAGAGTACAGTGTACCGTGTATAGTGCACAGTGCACAGTGCACAGAGTACAGTGTACCATGTATAGTGCACAGTGAACAGAGTACAGTGTACCGTGTATAGTACACAGTGCACAGGGTACAGTGTACCGTGTATAGTGCACAGTGCACAGAGTACAGTGTACCGTGTATAGTGCACAGAGTACTGTGTACCGTGTATGGTGTACAGTGCACAGAGTACAGTGTACCGTGTATAGTGAACAGAGTACAGTGTGCCGTGTATAGTGCACAGAGTACAGTGTACCGTGTATAGTGCACAGTGCACAGAGTACAGTGTACCGTGTATAGTTCACAGTGCACAGGGTACAGTGTACCGTGTATAGTGCACAGTGCACAGAGTACAGTGTACCGTGTTTAGTGCACAGGGCATAGAGTACAGTGTACCGTGTATAGTGCACAGAGTACTGTGTACCGTGTATGGTGTACAGTGCACAGAGTACAGTTTACCGTGTATAGTGCGCAGTGCAGAGAGTACACAGTGTACCGTGTATGGTGCACAGTGCACAGTGTACCGTTTATAGTGCACAGAGTACAGTGTACCGTGTATTGTGCACAGAGTACATTGTACCGTGTATAGTGCACAGAGTAGAGTGTACCGTGTATAGTGCATAGTGCACAGAGTACAGTGTACCGTGCATAGTGCACAGTGCAGAGAGTACAGTGTACCGTGTATAGTGCACAGAGTGCAGTGTACCGTGTATAGTGCACAGTGCACAGAGTACAGTGTACCGTGTATAGTGCACAGTGCACAGTGCACAGAGTACAGTGTACCGTGTATAGTGCACAGTGCACAGTGCACAGAGTACAGTGTACCGTGTATAGTGCAGAGCGCACAGAGTACAGTGTACCGTGTATAGAGCACAGTGCACTGAGTCCAGTGTACCGTGTATAGTGCACAGTGCACAGAGTACAGTGTACCGTGTATAGTGCACAGTGCACAGAGTACAGTGTACCGTGTATAGTGCACAGTGCACAGTGCACAGAGTACAGTGTACCGTGTATAGTGCACAGCGCACAGAGTAGAGTGTATATACCGTGTATATACCGTGTATATACCGTATATACTACTATACCGTGTATAGTGCACAGTGCACAGAGTACAGTGTACCGTGTATAGTGCACAGTGCACAGTGCACAGAGTACAGTGTACCGTGTATAGTGCACAGAGTACAGTGTACCGTGTATAGTGCACAGAGTAGAGTGTACCGTGTATAGTGCACAGTGCACAGAGTACAGTGTACCGTGCATAGTGCACATTGCACTGAGTCCAGTGTACCGTCTATAGTGCACAGTGCACAGAGTACAGTGTACCGTGTATAGTGCACAGCACAGAGTACAGTGTACCGTGTATAGTGCACAGTGCACAGAGTACAGTGTACCGTGTATAGTGCACAGTGCACAGTGCACAGAGTACAGTGTACCGTGTATAGTGCAGAGCGCACAGAGTACAGTGTACCGTGTATAGTGCACAGAGTACTGTGTACCGTGTATGGTGTATAGTGCACAGAGTACAGTGTACCGTGTATAGTGCACAGAGTAGAGTGTACCGTGTATAGTGCACAGTGCACAGAGTACAGTGTACCATGCATAGTGCACAGTGCAGAGAGTACAGTGTACCGTGTATAGTGCACAGAGCACAGTGTACCGTGTATAGTGCAAAGAGTACAGTGTACCGTGTATAGTGCACAGAGTACAGTGTACCGTGTATAGTGCACAGTGCACAGAGTACAGTGTACCGTGTATAGAGCACAGTGCACTGAGTCCAGTGTACCGTGTATAGTGCACAGTGAACAGAGTACAGTGTACCGTGTATAGTGCACAGTGCACATGGAACAGTGTACCGTGTATAGTGCACAGCGCACAGTGCACAGAGTACAGTGTACCGTGTATAGTGCACAGCGCACAGAGTACAGTGTATATACCGTGTATATACCGTGTATATACCGTGAATATACCGTATATACTACTATACCGTGTATAGTGCACAGTGCACAGAGTACAGTGTACCGTGTATAGTGCACAGTGCACAGAGTACAGTGTACCGTGTATAGTGCACAGTGCACAGAGTACAGTGTACCGTGTATAGTGCACAGTGGACAGTCCACAGAGTACAGTGTACCGTGTATAGTGCACAGCGCACAGAGTACAGTGTACCGTGTATAGTGCACAGAGTACATTGTACCGTGTATAGTGCACAGAGTAGAGTGTACCGTGTATAGTGCATAGTGCACAGAGTACAGTGTACCGTGTATAGTGCACAGCACACAGAGTACAGTGTACCGTGTTTAGTGCACAGTGCACAGAGTACAGTGTACCGTGTATAGTGCACAGTGCACAGAGTACAGTGTACCGTGTATAGTGCACAGTGCACAGAGTACAGTGTACCGTGTATAGTGCACAGTGCACAGAGTACAGTGTACCGTGTATAGTGCACAGAGTACAGTGTACCGTGTATAGTGTACAGTGCACAGAGTACAGTGCACAGAGTACAGTGTACCGTGTATAGTGAACATAGTACAGTGTACCGTGTATAGTGCACATAGTACAGTGTACCGTGTTTAGTGCACAGTGCACAGAGTACAGTGTACCGTGTATAGTGAACAGAGTACAGTGTGCCGTGTATAGTGCACAGAGTACAGTGTACCGTGTATAGTGCACAGTGCACAGAGTACAGTGTACCGTCTATAGTACACAGTGCACAGGGTACAGTGTACCGTGTATAGTGCACAGTGCACAGAGTACAGTGTACCGTGTTTAGTGCACAGGGCATAGAGTACAGTGTACCGTGTATAGTGCAGAGTACAGTGTACTGTGTATAGTGCACAGTGCACAGAGTACAGTGTACCGTGTATAGTGCACAGTGCACAGTGCACAGCGTACAGTGTACCGTGTATAGTGCACAGCACACAGAGTACAGTGTACCGTGTATAGTGCACAGTGCACAGAGTACAGTGTACCGTGTATAGTGCACAGTGCACAGAGTACAGTGTACCGTGTATAGTGCACAGTGCACAGAGTACAGTGTACCGTGTATAGTGCACAGTGCACAGAGTACAGTGTACCGTTTATAGTGCACAGAGTACAGTGTACCGTGTATAGTGTACAGTGCACAGAGTACAGTGCGCAGAGTACAGTGTACCGTGTATAGTGAACATAGTACAGTGTACCGTGTATAGTGCACATAGTACAGTGTACCGTGTTTAGTGCACAGTGCACAGAGTACAGTGTACTGTGTATAGTGCACAGTGCACAGAGTACAGTGTACAGTGTATAGTGCACAGAGTACAGTGTACCATTTATAATGCACAGTGCACAGAGTACAGTGTACTGTGTATAGTGCACAGAGTACAGTGTACCGTGTATTAGAAAACACTGCACAGTGCACAGAGTACAGTGTACCGTGTATAGTGCACAGTGCACAGAGTACAGTGTACCGTGTATAGTGCACAGTGCACAGTGCACAGTGCATAGAATACAGTGTACCGGTTATAGTGCACAGCGCACAGAGTACAGTGTACCGTGTATAGTGCACAGAATACTGTGTACCGTGTATGGTGTACAGTGCACAGAGTATAGTGTACCGTGTATAGTGAACAGAGTACAGTGTGCCGTGTATAGTGCACAAAGTACAGTGTACCGTGCATAGTGCACAATGCACAGAGTACAGTGTACCGTGTATAGTGCACAGTGCACAGAGTACAGTGTACCGTGTATAGTGCACAGAGTACAGTGTACCGTGTATAGTGCACAGAGTAGAGTCTACCGTGTATAGTGCACAGTGCACAGAGTACAGTGTACCGTGTATAGTGCACAGTGCACAGAGTACAGTGTACCGTGTATAGTGCACAGTGCACAGAGTACAGTGTACCGTGTATAGTGCACAGTGCACAGTGTACCGTGTATAGTGCACAGTGCACAGAGTACAGTGTACCGTGTATAGTGCACAAAGTACAGTGTACAGTGTATAGTGTACAGTGCACAGAGTACAGTGCACAGAGTACCGTGTACCGTGTATAGTGAACATAGTACAGTGTACCGTGTATAGTGCACATAGTACAGTGTACCGTGTTTAGTGCACAGTGCACAGAGTACAGTGTGCTGTGTATAGTGCACAGTGCACAGAGTACAGTGTACCGTGTATAGAGCACAGTGCACTGAGTCTAGTGTACCGTGTATAGTGCACAGTGCACAGAATACAGTGTACCGTGTATAGTGCACAGTGCACAGAGTACAGTGTACCGTGTATAGTGCACAGTGCACAGTGCACAGAGTACAGTGTACCGTGTATAGTGCACAGCGCACAGAGTACAGTGTATATACCGTGTATATACCGTGTATATACCGTATATACTACTATACCGTGTATAGTGCACAGTGCACAGAGTACAGTGTACCGTGTATAGTGCACAGTGCACAGTGCACAGTGTACAGTGTACCGTGTATAGTGCACAGAGTACAGTGTACCGTGTATAGTGCACAGAGTAGAGTGTACCGTGTATAGTGCACAGTGCACAGAGTACAGTGTACCGTGAATAGTGCACAGTGCACTGAGTCCAGTGTACAGTGTATAGTGCACAGTGCACAGAGTACAGTGTACCGTGTATAGTGCACAGTGCACAGAGTACAGTGTACCGTGTATAGTGCACAGTGCACAGTGCACAGAGTACAGTGTACCGTGTATAGTGCACAGTGCACAGTGCACAGAGTACAGTGTACCGTGTATAGTGCACAGCGCACAGAGTACAGTGTACCGTGTATACTGCACAGAGTACTGTGTACGGTGTATGGTGTACAGTGCACAGAGTACAATGTACCGTGTATAGTGAACAGAGTACAGTGTACTGTGTATAGTGCACAGTGCACATAGTACAGTGTACCGTGTATAGTGCACAGTGCACAGAGTACAGTGTACCGTGTATAGTGCACAGTGCACAGAGTACAGTGTACCGTGTTTAGTGCACAGGGCATAGAGTACAGTGTACCGTGTAAAGTGCAGAGTACAGTGTACCGTGTATAGTGCACAGTGCACAGAGTACAGTGTACAGTGTATAGTGCACAGTGCACAGCGTACAGTGTACCGTGTATATACCGTGTATATACCGTGTATAAACCGTGTATATACCGTGTATATACCGTATATACTACTATACCGTGTATAGTGCACAGTGCACAGAGTACAGCGTACCGTGTATAGTGCACAGTGCACAGTGCACAGAGTACAGTGTACCGTGTATAGTGCACAGAGTACAGTGTACCGTGTATGGTGCACAGTGCACAGAGTACAGTGTACCGTGCATAGTGCACAGTGCACTGAGTCCAGTGTACCGTGTATAGTGCACACTGCACAGAGTACAGTGTACCGTGTATAGTGCACAGTGCACAGAGTACAGTGTACCGTGTATAGTGCACAGTGCACAGTGCACAGTGCACAGAGTACAGTGTACCGTGTATAGTGCACAGTGCACAGTGCACAGTGCACAGAGTACAGTGTACCGTGTATAGTGCACAGCGCACAGAGTACAGTGTACCGTGTATAGTGCACAGAGTACTGTGTACCGTGTATGGTGTACAGTGCACAGAGTACAGTGTACCGTGTATAGTGAACAGAGTACAGTGTTCCGTGTATAGTGCACAGTGCACAGTGCACAGAGTACAGTGTACCGTGTATAGTGCACAGAGTACAGTGTACCGTGTTTAGTGCACAGGGCATAGAGTACAGTGTACCGTGTATAGTGCAGAGTACAGTGTACTGTGTATAGTGCACAGTGCACAGAGTGCAGTGTACCGTGTATAGTGCACAGTGCACAGCGTACAGTGTACCGTGTATAGTGCACAGCACACAGAGTACAGTGTACCGTGTATAGTGCACAGTGCAAAGTGCACAGAGTACAGTGTACCGTGTATAGTGCACAGAGTACAGTGTACCGTGTTTAGTGCACCGGGCATAGAGTACAGTGTACCGTGTATAGTGCAGAGTACAGTGTACTGTGTATAGTGCACAGTGCACAGAGTACAGTGTACCGTGTATAGTGCACAGTGCACAGCGTACAGTGTACCGTGTATAGTGCACAGCACACAGAGTACAGTGTACCGTGTATAGTGCACAGTGCACAGAGTACAGTGTACCGTGTATAGTGCACAGTGCACAAAGTACAGTGTACCGTGTATGGTGCACAGTGCACAGAGTACAGTGTACCGTGTATAGTGCACAGTGCACAGAGTACAGTGTACCGTGAATAGTCCACAGAGTACAGTGTACCGTGTATAGTGTACAGTGCACAGAGTACAGTGCACAGAGTACAGTGTACCGTGTATAGTGAACATAGTACAGTGTACCGTGTATAGTGCACATAGTACAGTGTACCGTGTTTAGTGCACAGTGCACAGTGTACAGTGTACCGTGTATAGTGAACATAGTACAGTGTACCGTGTATAGTTCACATAGTACAGTGTACCGTGTTTAGTGCACAGTGCACAGAGTACAGTGTACCGTGTATAGTGCACAGTGCACAGAGTACAGTGTACCGTGTATAGAGCACAGTGCACTGAGTCCAGTGTACCGTGTATAGTGCACAGTGCACAGAGTACAGTGTACCGTGTATAGTGCACAGTGCACAGTGCACAGAGTACAGTGTACCGTGTATAGTGCACAGAGTACAGTGTACCGTGTATAGTGCACAGAGTAGAGTGTACCGTGTATAGTGCACAGTGCACAGAGTACAGTGTACCGTGCATAGTGCACAGTGCACTGAGTCCAGTGTACAGTGCACAATGCACAGTGCACAGAGGACAGTGTACCGTGTATAGTGCACAGTGCACAGAGTACAGTGTACCGTGTATAGTGCACAGCGCACAGAGTACAGTGTACCGTGTATAGTGCACAGAGTACTGTGTACCGTGTATGGTGTACAGTCCACAGAGTACAGTGTACCGTGTATAGTGAACAGAGTACAGTGTGCCGTGTATAGTGCACAGAGTACAGTGTACCGTGTATAGTGCACAGTGCACAGAGTACAGTGTACCGTGTATAGTACACAGTGCACAGGGTACAGTGTACCGTGTATAGTGCACAGTGCACAGAGTACAGTGTACCGTGTTTAGTGCACAGAGCATAGAGTACAGTGTACCGTGTATAGTGCAGAGTACAGTGTACTGTATATAGTGCACAGTGCACAGAGTACAGTGTACCGTGTATAGTGCACAGTGCACAGCGTACAGTGTACCGTGTATAGTGCACAGCACACAGAGTACAGTGTACCGTGTTTAGTGCACAGTGCACAGAGTACAGTGTACCGTGTATAGTGCACAGAGTACAGTGTACCGTGTATAGTGCACAGTGCACAGAGTACAGTGTACCGTGTATAGTGCACAGTGCACAGAGTACAGTGTACCGTGTATAGTGCACAGAGTACAGTGTACCGTGTATAGTGTACAGTGCACAGAGTACAGTGCACAGAGTACAGTGTACCGTGTATAGTGAACATAGTACAGTGTACCGTGTATAGTGCACAGTGCACAGTGCACAGAGTACAGTGTACCGTGTATAGTGCACAGCGCACAGAGTACAGTGTACCGTGTATAGTGCACAGAGTACTGTGTACCGTGTATGGTGTACAGTGCACAGAGTACAGTGTACCGTGTATAGTGCAGAGTACAGTGTACTGTATATAGTGCACAGTGCACAGAGTACAGTGTACCGTGTATAGTGCACAGTGCACAGCGTACAGTGTACCGTGTATAGTGCACAGCACACAGAGTACAGTGTACCGTGTTTAGTGCACAGTGCACAGAGTACAGTGTACCGTGTATAGTGCACAGTGCACAGAGTACAGTGTACCGTGTTTAGTGCACAGGGCATAGAGTACAGTGTACCGTGTAAAGTGCAGAGTACAGTGTACCGTGTATAGTGCACAGTGCACAGAGTACAGTGTACAGTGTATAGTGCACAGTGCACAGCGTACAGTGTACCGTGTATATACCGTGTATATACCGTGTATAAACCGTCTATATACCGTGTATATACCGTATATACTACTATACCATGTATAGTGCACAGTGCACAGAGTACAGCGTACCGTGTATAGTGCACAGTGCACAGTGCACAGAGTACAGTGTACCGTGTATAGTGCACAGAGTACAGTGTACCGTGTATGGTGCACAGTGCACAGAGTACAGTGTACCGTGCATAGTGCACAGTGCACTGAGTCCAGTGTACCGTGTATAGTGCACACTGCACAGAGTACAGTGTACCGTGTATAGTGCACAGTGCACAGAGTACAGTGTACCGTGTATAGTGCACAGTGCACAGTGCACAGTGCACAGAGTACAGTGTACCGTGTATAGTGCACAGTGCACAGTGCACAGTGCACAGAGTACAGTGTACCGTGTATAGGGCACAGTGCACAGTGCACAGAGTACAGTGTACCGTGTATAGTGCAGAGAGTACAGTGTACCGTGTATAGTGCACAGAGTAGAGTGTACCGTGTATAGTGCACAGTGCACAGAGTACAGTGTACCGTGCATAGTGCACAGTGCACTGCGTCCAGTGTACAGTGTATAGTGCACAGTCCACAGAGTACAGTGTACCGTGTATAGTGCACAGTGCACAGAGTACAGTGTACCGTGTATAGTGCACAGTGAACAGAGTACAGTGTACCGTGTATAGTGCACAGTGCAAAGTGCACAGAGTACAGTGTACCGTGTATAGTGCACAGCGCACAGAGTACAGTGTACCGTGTATAGTGCACAGAGTACTGTGTACCGTGTATGGTGTACAGTGCACAGAGTACAGTGTACCGTGTATAGTGAACAGAGTACAGTGTGCCGTGTATAGTGCACAGAGTACAGTGTACCGTGTATAGTGCACAGTGCACAGAGTACAGTGTACCGTGTATAGTACACAGTGCACAGGGTACAGTGTACCGTGTTTAGTGCACAGGGCATAGAATACAGTGTACCGTGTATAGTGCAGAGTACAGTGTACTGTGTATAGTGCACAGTGCACAGAGTACAGTGTACCGTGTATAGTGCACAGTGCACAGCGTACAGTGTACCGTGTATAGTGCACAGCACACAGAGTACAGTGTACCGTGTATAGTGCACAGTGCACAGAGTACAGTGTACCGTGTATAGTGCACAGTGCACAGAGTACAGTGTACCGTGTATAGTGCACAGTGCACAGAGTACAGTGTACCATGTATAGTGCACAGAGTACAGTGTACCGTGTATAGTGTACAATGCACAGAGTACAGTGCACAGAGTACAGTGTACCGTGTATAGTGAACATAGTACAGTGTACCATGTATAGTGCACATAGTACAGTGTACCGTGTTTAGTGCACAGTGCACAGAGTACAGTGTACCATGTATAGTGCACAGTGCACAGAGTACAGTGTACCGTGTATAGTGCACAGTGCAGAGAGTACAGTGTACCGTGTGTAGTGCACAGGGCATAGAGTACAGTGTACCGTGTAAAGTGCAGAGTACAGTGTACTGTGTATAGTGCACAGTGCACAGAGTACAGTGTACCGTGTATAGTGCACAGTGCACAGAGTACAGTGTACCGTGTATAGTGCAAAGTGCACAGACTACAGTGTACCGTGTATAGTGCACAGTGCACAGAGTACAGTGTACCGTGTATAGTACACAGTGCACAGGGTACAGTGTACCGTGTATAGTGCACAGTGCACAGAGTACAGTGTACCGTGTATAGTGCACAGAGTACTGTGTACCATGTATGGTGTACAGTGCACAGAGTACAGTGTACCGTGTATAGTGAACAGAGTACATGGTACCGTGTATAGTGCATAGTGCACAGAGTACAGTGTACCGTGTATAGTACACAGTGCACAGGGTACAGTGTACCGTGTATAGTGCACAGTGCACAGAGTACAGTGTACCGTGTTTAGTGCACAGGGCATAGAGTACAGTGTACCGTGTATAGTGCACAGAGTACAGTGTACCGTGCATAGTGCACAATGCACTGAGTAGAGTGTACAGTGTATAGTGCACAGTGCACAGAGTACAGTGTACCGTGTATAGTGCACAGTGCACAGAGTACAGTGTACCGTGTATAGTGCACAGTGCACAGTGAACAGAGTACAGTGTACCGTGTATAGTGCACAGTGCACAGTGCACAGAGTACAGTGTACCGTGTATAGTGCACAGCGCATAGAATACAGTGTACCGTGTATAGTGCACAGAGTACTGTGTACCGTGTATGGTGTACAGTGCAATGAGTACAGTGTACCGTGTATAGTGAACAGAGTACAGTGTGCCGTGTATAGTGCACAGAGTACAGTGTACCGTGTATAGTGCACAGTGCACAGAGTACAGTGTACCGTGTATAGTACACAGTACACAGGGTACAGTGTACCGTGTTTAGTGCACAGGGCATAGAATACAGTGTACCGTGTATAGTGCAGAGTACAGTGTACTGTGTATAGTGCACAGTGCACAGAGTACAGTGTACCGTGTATAGTGCACAGTGCACAGCGTACAGTGTACCGTGTATAGTGCACAGCACACAGAGTACAGTGTACCGTGTATAGTGCACAGTGCAAAGAGTACAGTGTACCGTGTATAGTGCACAGTGCACAGAGTACAGTGTACCGTGTATAGTGCACAGTGCAAAGAGGACAGTGTACCGTGTATAGTGCAAAGTGCACAGACTACAGTGTACCGTGTATAGTGCACAGAGTACAGTGTACCGTGTATAGTACACAGTGCACAGGGTACAGTGTACCGTGTATAGTGCACAGTGCACAGAGTACAGTGTACCGTGTATAGTGCAAAGTGCACAGACTACAGTGTACCGTGTATAGTGCACAGTGCACAGAGTACAGTGTACCGTGTATAGTACACAGTGCACAGGGAACAGTGTACCGTGTATAGTGCACAGTGCTCAGAGTAAAGTGTACCGTGTATAGTGCACAGAGTACTGTGTACCATGTATGGTGTACAGTGCACAGAGTACAGTGTACCGTGTATAGTGAACAGAGTACATGGTACCGTGTATAGTGCATAGTGCACAGAGTACAGTGTACCGTGTATAGTACACAGTGCACAGGGTACAGTGTACCGTGTATACTGCACAGTGCACAGAGTACAGTGTACCGTGTTTAGTGCACAGGGCATAGAGTACAGTGTACCGTGTATAGTGCACAGAGTACTGTGTACCGTGTATGGTGTACAGTGCACAGAGTACAGTGTACCGTGTATAGTGCACAGTGCAGAGAGTACAGTGTACCGTGTATAGTGCACAGCACACAGCGTACAGTGTACCGTGTATAGTGCACAGTGCACAGAGTACAGTGTACCGTGTATAGTACACAGTGCACAGGGTACAGTGTACCGTGTATAGTGCACAGTGCACAGAGTACAGTGTACCGTGTTTAGTGCACATGGCATAGAGTACAGTGTACCGTGTATAGTGCACAGAATACTGTGTACCGTGTATGGTGTACAGTGCACAGAGTACAGTGTACCGTGTATAGTGCACAGTGCAGAGAGTACAGTGTACCGTGTATAGTGCACAGCACACAGAGTACAGTGTACCGTGTATAGTGTACAGTGCACAGAGTACAGTGTACCGTGTATAGTGCACAGTGCACAGAGTACAGTGTACCGTGTATAGTGCACAGTGCACAGAGTACAGTGTACCGTGTATAGTGCACAGTGCACAGTGCACAGAGTACAGTGTACCGTGTATAGTGCACAGAGTACAGTGTACCGTGTATAGTGTACAGTGCACAGAGTACAGTGCACAGAGTATACTGAACATAGTACAGTGTACCGTGTATAGTGCACATAGTACAGTGTACCGTGTTTAGTGCACAGTGTGCAGAGTACAGTGTACCGTGTATAGTGCACAGTGCACAGAGTACAGTGTACCGTGTATAGTGCACAGTGCACAGAGTAAAGTGTACCGTGTTTAGTGCAAGGTACACTGTACTCTGTGCACAATACACGGTACACTGTACTCTCTGCGCTGTGCACTATACACGGTACACTGTACTCTGTGCACTGTACACCACACACGGTACACAGTACTCTGTGCACTATACACGGTACACTGTACTCTATGCCCTGTGCACTAAACACGGTACACTGTACTCTGTGCACTGTGCACTATACACGGTACACTGTACCCTGTGCACTGTGTACTATACACGGTACACTGTACTCTGTGCACTGTGCACTATACACGGTACCATGTACTCTGTTCACTATACACGGTACACTGTACTCTGTGCACTGTACACCATACACGGTACACAGTACTCTGTGCACTATACACGGTACACTGTACTCTGTGCACTGTGCACTATACATGGTACACTGTACCCTGTGCACTGTGTACTATACACGGTACACTGTACTCTGTGCACTGTGCACTATACACGGTACACTGTAGTCTGTGCACTGTGCACTGTGCACTATACACGGTACAGTGTTCTCTGTGCACTATACACGGTACACTGTACTCTGTGCACTGTGCACTGTTTTCTAATACACGGTACACTGTACTCTGTGCACTATACACAGTACACTGTACTCTGTGCACTGTGCACTATACACGGTACACTGTACTCTGTGCACTGTGCACTATACACGGTACACTGTACCCTGTGCACTGTGCACTATACATGGTACACTGTACTCTGTGCACTGTGCACTATACACGGTACCATGTTCTCTGTGCACTATACACGGCACACTGTACTCTGTTCACTATACACGGTACACTGTACTCTGTGCACTGTACACCATACATGGTACACAGTACTCTGTGCACTATACACGGTACACTGTACTCTGTGCACTGTGCACTATACACGGTACACTGTACCCTGTGCACTGTGTACTATACACGGTACACTGTACTCTGTGCACTGTGCACTATACACGGTACACTGTACTCTGTGCACTTTGCGCTATACACGGTACACTGTACTCTGTGCACTGTGCACTATAAACGGTACACTGTACTCTGTGCACTGTGCACTATACACAGTACACTGTACTCTGAACTTTACACGGTACACTGTACTCTATGCCCTGTGCACTAAACACGGTACACTGTACTCTGTGCACTGTGCACTATACACGGTACACTGTACTCTGTGCACTGTGCACTATACATTGTACACTGTACTCTGTGCACTGTGCACTAAACACGGTACACTGTACTATGTGCAATGTGCACTATACACGGTACACTGTACTCTGTGCACTGTGCACTAAACACGGTACACTGTACTCTGTGCACTATACACGGTACACTGTACTCTGTTCACTATACACGGTACACTGTACTCTGTGCACTGTACACCATAAACGGTACACAGTACTCTGTGCACTATACACGGTACACTGTACTCTGTGCACTGTGCACTATACACGGTACACTGTACCCTGTGCACTGTGTACTATACACGGTACACTGTACTCTGTGCACTGTGCACTATACACGGTACACTGTACTCTGTGCACTATACACGGCACACTGTACTCTGTTCACTATACACGGTACACTGTACTCTGTGCACTGTACACCATAAACGGTACACAGTACTCTGTGCACTATACACGGTACACTGTACTCTGTGCGCTGTGCACTATACACGGTACACTGTACTCTGTGCACTGTGCACTGTGCACTATACACGGTACACTGTACTCTGTGCACTGTGCACTGTGCACTATACACGGTACACTGTACTCTGTGCACTGTGCACTATACACTGTACACTGGACTCAGTGCACTGTGACTTATGCACGGTACACTGTACTCTGTGCACTGTGCACTATACACGGTACACTCTACTCTGTGCACTATACACGGTACACTGTACTCTGTGCACTATACATGGTACACTGTACTCTGTGCACTGTGCACTGTGCACTATACACGGTACACTGTACTCTGTGCACTGTGCACTATACACGGTATAGTAGTATATACGGTATATACACGGTATATACACGGTATATACACTGTACTCTGTGCGCTGTGCACTATACACGGTACACTGTACTCTGTGCACTGTGCACTGTGCACTATACACGGTACACTGTACTCTGTGCACTGTGCACTATACATGGTACACTTTACTCTGTGCACTGTGCACTAAACACGGTACACTGTACTATGTGCACTATACACGGTACACTGTACTATGTTCACTATACACGGTACACTGTACTCTGTGCACTGTACTCTGTGTACTGTACACTTTACACGGTACACTGTACTCTGTGCACTATACACGGTACACTGTACTCTGTGCACTGTGCACTATACACGGTACACTGTACTCTGTGCACTGTGCACTATACACTGTACACTGTACTCTGTGCACTGTGCACTATACACGGTACACTGTACTCTGTGCACTGTGCACTATACACGGTACACTGTACTCTGTGTGCTGTGCACTATACACGGTACATTGTACGCTGTGCACTGTGCACTATACACGGTACACTGTACTCTGTGCACTGTGCACTATACACAGTACACTGTACTCTGCACTATACACGGTACACTGTACTCTATGCCCTGTGCACTAAACACGGTACACTGTACTCTGTGCACTGTGCACTATACACGGTACACTGTACCCTGTGCACTGTGTACTATACACGGTACACTGTACTCTGTGCACTGTGCACTATACACGGTACACTCTACTCTGTGCACTATACACGGTACACTGTACTCTGTGCACTATACACGGTACACTGTACTCTGTGCACTGTGCACTGTGCACTATACACGGTACACTGTACTCTGTGCACTGTGCACTATACACGGTATAGTAGTATATACGGTATATACACGGTATATACACGGTATATACACTGTACTCTGTGCGCTGTGCACTATACACAGTACACTGTACTCTGTGCACTGTGCACTGTGCAGTATACACGGTACAGTGTACTCTGTGAACTATACACGGTACACTGTACTCTGTGAACTGTGCACTTTTTTCTAATACACGGTACACTGTACTCTGTGCACTATACACAGTACACTGTACTCTGTGCACTGCGCACTATAAACGGTACACTGTACTCTGTGCACTATACACGGTACACTGTACTCTGTGCACTGTTTACTATACACGGTACACTGTACTCTGTTCACTATACATGGTAGACTGTGCACTGTGCACTATACACGGTACACTGTACTCTGTGCACTGTCCACTATACACAGTACCCTGTACTCTGTGCACTATCCACGGTACACTGTACTCTGTGCCCTGTGCACTATACGTGGTACACTGTACTCTGTGCAATGTGCACTATACACGGTACACTGTACTCTGTGCACCGTGCACTATACACGGTACACTGTACTCTGTGCACTGTGCACTATACACGGTACACTGTACTCTGTGCACTGTGCACTATACACGGTGCACTGTACTCTATGCCCTGTGCACTAAACACGGTACACTGTACTCTGTGCACTGTGCACTATACACGGTACACTGTACGCTGTGCACTGTGCACTATACACGGTACACTGTACTCTGTGCACTGTGCACTATACACGGTACACTGTACTCTGTGTGCTGTGCACTATACACGGTACACTGTACCCTGTGCACTGTGCACTATACACGGTACACTGTACCCTGTGCACTGTGTACTATACACGGTACACTGTACTCTGTGCACTATACACGGTACACTGTAGTCTGTGCACTTTGCACTATACACGGTACACTGTCCTCTTTGCACTGTGCACTATACACGGTACACTGTACTCTGTGCACTGTGCACTATACACGGTACACTGTACTCTTTGCACTGTGCACTATACACGGTACACTGTACTCTGTGTGCTGTGCACTATACACGGTACACTGTACGCTGTGCACTGTGCACTATACACGGTACACTGTACTCTGTGCACTGTGCACTATACACAGTACACTGTACTCTGCACTATACACGGTACACTGTACTCTAAGCCCTGTGCACTAAACACGGTACACTGTACTCTGTGCACTGTGCACTATACACGGTACACTGTACCCTGTGCACTGTGCACTATACACGGTACACTGTACTCTGTGCACTGTGCACTATACACAGTACACTGTACTCTGCACTTTACACGGTACACTGTACTCTATGCCCTGTGCACTAAACACGGTACACTGTACTCTGTGCACTGTGCACTATACACGGTACACTGTACCCTGTGCCCTGTGCACTAAACACGGTACACTGTACTCTGTGCACTGTGCACTATACACGGTACACTGTACCCTGTCCACTGTGTACTATACACGGTACACTGTACTCTGTGCACTGTGAACTATACACGGTACACTGTACTCTGTGCACTATACACGGCACATTGTACTCTGTTCACTATACACGGTACACTGTACTCTGTGCACTGTACACCATACACGGTACACAGTTCTCTGTGCACTATACACGGTACACTGTACTCTGTGCGCTGTGCACTATACACGGTACACTGTACTCTGTGCACTGTGCACTGTGCACTATACACGGTACACTGTACTCTGTGCACTCTGCACTGTGCACTATACACGGTACACTGTACTCTGTGCACTGTGCACTATACACGGTATAGTAGTATATACGGTATATACAAGGTATATACACTGTACTCTGTGCGCTGTGCACTATACACGGTACACTGTACTCTGTGCACTGTGCACTGTGCACCATACACGGTACACTGTACTCTCTGCACTGTGCACTATACACGGTACACTGTACTCTCTGGACTAGACACGGTACACTGTACTCTGTGCACTACACAGCTGGCTTTTTGCGCTGCTTGCAAAAGCCGACCCAAAATTGTGGTTTGAAACCAAACTCGTGGAATTCGATCCCAAGGGTGTTTTTTCGTTTCGCTTCGATGGGGAATCTCAAAAAAACGAGTTTTGAACGCAATTGGACGACCTTCGTCAACCCAGCGTTTTCCGCTACTTGGTAAATCCACCCCAAAATGGTGATATGAAACCGACCTCGTGGAAATCGATCCCAAGGGTTTTTTTTCGTTTTGCCCCGATGGGAATAGTCGAAAAAACGAGTTTTGAACGCAATTGGACGACCTTCGTCAACCCGGCGTTTTGCGCTGCTGGGAAAAGCCCACCCAAAATGGTGGTATGAAGCCGACCTCGTGGAATTGGATCCAAAGGGTATTTTTTCGTTTCGCCCCGATGGGGAAACTCGAAAAAACGAGTTTTCAACGCAATTGGACGACATTCGTCAACCCGTCGTTTTGCACTGCTTGCAAAAGCCCAGCAAAAATGGTGGTATGAAACCGACCTCGTGGAATTTGATCCCAAGGGTGTTTTTTTGT
>CAVNZF010000002.1:0-64458 GCA_963693305.1 Meandrina meandrites | reverse complement strand
CCTTGGAGACGCCTCCTGTCATTCAAACAAAGAAACGGTGGGTTGAAATGTTTTAGCCCGATTTGCCATTTCTGTTTATTTTCTACATTTTTTTATTTGTTTACTTAATAATTTCATTTTTTCTTTTCTTCTCAGATAATCTGACGTCATCGATATTATAATAGTACACATGATTAGAAACGCTTTTACCCTCCCATCAAAAGCCTTGTAAATCATAGTATAGTGTTCCTTTGGTAATGAACTTCATTATCGAGCTCAAGCTTGAACAGATCTTCTTGAGCTCGAGAAATTTCACATCCTCTTATTGTTCCTGTGGTTATGAACTTCATTGTCTAGTCAAGTAAATACTTTATCCATGAAAACAATTTTAAAACAATAGCATACCTAAGTTCTTTTTCGCGCTTTTGCCATCCCATCAAAAGTCTTGTAAATCATAGCATAATGTGATATTGAATTGTGAATTCTTTGTGGATGGATCCAAGCCTTGAATGATAAGGGAATCATCGGTGACATCTAGTGGGATGCAGTAGTCATCAAGATTAGTGTTCAGGTTACTTAATTAATTATTTGGTTGTTTATTATATTTTACAGTATAAACTCTTGAACCCTTCTTTATACATCAAACCATTTTAAACCAAACCATATATTAGTTCTTTTTTTTGTCAATAAGTAAGTAAAAAAATAAGATAAAATAAAAAATAACGATACTGAAGTATACAGAACTCCTCTGTTTTAGTAGAATCAAACGGATTCCATTTTGCCGTGAGTGTGTTCAGCTATAGATCACAGAAGTCGTCCAACTGTGATAAGAACATAAGTGACCCACTCGCCCAGCATCATCGTTGTCTACCTTTTTCTCTTACCCTTTGGATGGATTGTGCAGAAAGAGAAGACAGCATTTAAAGCAAGTGTGCATTCTTTTTACGACTGCTGACCTGTGTACCTCAATCTTAGTCATATTCCCTGGAATGTCTGCTGAAGGGTAAACTCTAGTCCCTGGAGACGCCTCCTGTCATTCAAAAAAAGAAACGGTGGGTTGAAATGTTTTAGTTCGATTTGCCATTTCTGTTTATTTTCTACATTTTTTTTATTTGTTTACTTAAATAATTTCATTTTTTCTTTTCTTCTCAGATAATCTGACGTCATCGATATTATAATAGTACACATGATTAGAAACGCTTTTACCCTCCCATCAAAAGCCTTGTAAATCATAGTATAGTGTTCCTTTGGTAATGAACTTCATTATCGAGCTCAAGCTTGAACAGATCTTCTTGAGCTCGAGAAATTTCACATCCTCTTATTGTTCCTGTGGTTATGAACTTCATTGTCTAGTCAAGTAAATACTTTATCCATGAAAACAATTTTAAAACAATAGCATACCTAAGTTCTTTTTCGCGCTTTTGCCATCCCATCAAAAGTCTTGTAAATCATAGCATAATGTGATATTGAATTGTGAATTCTTTGTGGATGGATCCAAGCCTTGAATGATAAGGGAATCATCGGTGACATCTAGTGGGATGCAGTAGTCATCAAGATTAGTGTTCAGGTTACTTAATTAATTATTTGGTTGTTTATTATATTTTACAGTATAAACTCTTGAACCCTTCTTTATACATCAAACCATTTTAAACCAAACCATATATTAGTTCTTTTTTTTGTCAATAAGTAAGTAAAAAAATAAGATAAAATAAAAAATAACGATACTGAAGTATACAGAACTCCTCTGTTTTAGTAGAATCAAACGGATTCCATTTTGCCGTGAGTGTGTTCAGCTATAGATCACAGAAGTCGTCCAACTGTGATAAGAACATAAGTGACCCACTCGCCCAGCATCATCGTTGTCTACCTTTTTCTCTTACCCTTTGGATGGATTGTGCAGAAAGAGAAGACAGCATTTAAAGCAAGTGTGCATTCTTTTTACGACTGCTGACCTGTGTACCTCAATCTTAGTCATATTCCCTGGAATGTCTGCTGAAGGGTAAACTCTAGTCCCTGGAGACGCCTCCTGTCATTCAAAAAAAGAAACGGTGGGTTGAAATGTTTTAGTTCGATTTGCCATTTCTGTTTATTTTCTACATTTTTTTTATTTGTTTACTTAAATAATTTCATTTTTTCTTTTCTTCTCAGATAATCTGACGTCATCGATATTATAATAGTACACATGATTAGAAACGCTTTTACCCTCCCATCAAAAGCCTTGTAAATCATAGTATAGTGTTCCTTTGGTTATGAACTTCGTTATCAAGCTCAAGTCTATAAAGATCTTCTTGAGCTCGAGAAATGTTGCATCCTCTTATTGTTCCTGTGGTTATGAACTTCATTGTCTAGCTCAAGTCAATACTTTATCCATGAAAACCATTTTAAAACAATAGCATACCTAAGTTCTTTTTAGTGCTTTTACTATCCCATCAAAAGTCTTGTAAATCATAGCATAATGTGATATTGAATTGTGAATTCTTTGTGGATGGATCCCATCCTTGGATGGTAAGGGAATCTTTGGTGACATTTAGTGGGATGCAAGATTAGTGTTAGGGTTACTTAATTACTTATTTGATTGTTTATTATATTTTACAATATAAACTCTTGAACCCTTCTTTATACATCAAACCATTTTAAATAGCATAATGTGATATTGAATTGTGAATTCTTTGTGGATGGATCCAAGCCTTGGATGGTTAGGGAATCTTTGGTGACATCTAGTGGGATGCAAGATTAGTGTTAGGGTTACTTAATTACTTATTTGATTGTTTATTATATTTTACAATATAAACTCTTGAACCCTTCTTTATACATCAAACCATTTTAAATAGCATAATGTGATATTGAATTGTGAATTCTTTGTGGATGGATCTAAGCCCTGAATGATAAGGGAATCATCGGTGACATCTAGTGGGATGGAGTAGTCATCAAGATTAGTGTTAGGGTTACTTAATTAATTATTTGGTTATTTATCTTGAACCCTTCTTTATACATCAAACCATTTTAAACCATACCATATATTAGTTCTTTTTCACTCATATCAAATCCCTTCCGGAAAGTGACTTTCCTGTTGTAGCAGCGTTAACCATAGTGTACCCATTTTTCTTGGTGTCGACTTCCTGGAAAAAGGAAAAGGTTTGTGGAATTTGACGTCAAAATTAAGAATTTTGTTCTTTTTTTATCTTTACACTAACATTTCTTGTTTTGTTTACTTACTAATTTCATTTTTCTTTTCTTTTCAGTTGTAATAGTCAACATTTCAATTTTGTTAAATGTAACGTCCATCAGCACGGCGCCTCGTGCGTCGGAAGCAAGGGGTGACCCCTGAATGGGGCGAAAGTCTAGCGCATTATTACGCCTCGGAATTTAATTCGCCGGTAGCCGGCTATTTAACACATGGGTAGAGTAATCTGTTAAGTCTAGAGTTGAGTGTTTTGGCGAGTAACATAACGCGATGAGCCCTAACTGCTAGTTGATTCAAAGTCCAGTGCAGTAACCATTAAGTCACTTCGCCTCTCGCATATAATGTACCTTTTGGATTTAGTATCCTTAAAAAAGAAAATAATTAATTAGTAATAAATAAAAATAAATAGAGAAATAAGTAAACTTCTAATAATTAAACACATGGTGTTTAAAACCATATCATTGATAAGCACCCAACTGTTTTTTTTTTGTTTTTCTTTTTTTTTCTTTTTTTTTTCTTTTCTTTTTCTTGAAATCTCAACGCTGAAAACACAAGAACATTGATGGTGAAAGTGTACATCAAAATCCGCGCCGAAACTCGCGCGAAAAAATTCTGCCAAAGGGATTTACTCAGGGTATCCGCGTACACACCAGCCGATCGATGAAAAAGCAGACCTATAAAGGAAGAACATCTAAAAGTCGGAATAATAAAGAGTATTGAAATATACGAATAGCAGCGAACGTGCTCTAAATAGCGTCAAGTAAACAATCGACTCATCGCCTGATGAAGACTAGCAGAAAAGCAGTCGAAACATCGTGAGATTAACGAATACAAAAGTTCATCTTCCTACACCAAGATGAACAATAACCTCATCTTTAATGACAAATTTGTTTGTTTTGAACTTTGATCGGGGAAAAAGTCTTTGCTATTGGACTATTGAACTTTAACGGTTTGTAGCGCGCGCCGCGCCCAAATTTCCGTTTCGTAAACGGTCGCTGCCCTTTTAGCGTCACTTGAAATTTTTTTCACAATCATCGAATTTCTTTCTACTAAAAAGAAAAGTGAAAAGTTTACGTCACCACCCAGAATCGAACCTGGAACCTCTGGTAGGCTAGCATCCCTCTCTCACCACTACACCACCACGTTGATCCGCTAAACCCTCGAAAAATTTAATTGTATAAGGTGACTATCTTACTGTCACATTTATAACAGATGACCCTATGTCTATCCCTAACCTACGCGTGAATCTAACTTAGATTTTATAATCGTCTTGTCTAGGCCTAATTTCACCTAATAACCAAAGCACAGTTTTGACTTAATTCAGGCCTAAACTAGAGCAGACTTGGCACCGTCCATCCCGAAAAGCTTGGTTACTAATGATGGCATCGACCGTTAAAAATGGCAAAGACCGTTTACGAAACGGGAATGAGCCGCGCCGAAAGCAAGACTTCTGGAATTCAGGCTAGCGCATTTCTTGTGGACGTTCAAGCTTCTTACTCCATGTATAAGTTTCTTCTGCGACGGGTTGTTCTCTTCTCGAGGTTGAATCGTGCCAATCGACATACGCGCGGATTAGTAAATGGACCGTCTTCACCAAAAGCACCTTGCCTATCCCTGACAGCTGACTGAAACGATTCCGCCAATCTTTCACTGTAGAAATAATGAGGAGTGGGAACTGAGTAACCTGAAGACAATGCACGATGCGCTATTTCAAATCTTCTTAGGGCAGGCTGTGGATTCGGCTGTGAGTTTTGCGCATCGTATACCGAACGAATATCTATTAATAACCGATCGTACAAATCGACTCCATAGCAGTCAACGAGGATATTTGCGTCGTCAATCGAGATTGTACCCCTCAATGCAAGAAGTTGCGCTTCCAAAAAATCACGTCCATTTTCCCAATAGCGCTGGTCTACATTGCAGTCTCTTCTTCCCCTTTCGCGCGGTGCTTCCTGAGTATCGAAACCAATGAGTCGGCTTCTTTTCTCGACACGGTTTACCGGGATGCTGTTAATGTTTCGAAGTTCGACCGGATATTGACTTATCACGGCTTGCTTTATTGATTCGTCTTCACACGATCGATCGGCTAAGAATAACCCGTGAACCTTACTTACCTTCAGGCCACTCAAGCCATCGCCGTCACCCAACCTTGAATGCGGGAATTCCAAAGATAATCGAAGATAAGCGGAATCGTAACGGCTACTTTGCGCTGCGGTAACATTCCTGGGAAGAACTTCGTTGCTGATGATTTTCTGGTCGAAATGCGACGCGATTTCGGGAATGACGCGCAACGCTTTGTGCCAAGGTAACTTAACCTGTTTTAAAACCGGAAAACGATAAACGGCCCAAGAAAGGGTCAGGATCTCTTTTAGGTAAGAGTAGCTATAATCGATACGGTTTTGGTTGACGAGATCCCAGGCAACATTCAGGGAATGCATATTTCGCGAGCGGCCTATTTCATCAATTTGCTTGGCAATTTCTAAATTTTGCAAGAAAACATGATATGTTTCCAATTTGCCCAGATGCTTGAACATTGTCGAAACATTTTCAATCATTATGGCTTCGGTGGTTCCAGAAATCGACGGTTGAATTGATAGGGCGGATTCGCACTGAATGGACTCGATGAATGTGTAGAACTGCAAATTGGAAATATAGGCCTCGAATTGCGCGCGCGAGCGACAGCCTGTGGCTTCACGTACGGATCTTGGCAGGTTGTCGTCAGCGGTGGTTTGTGACCCCCTCCTACTTTCTCGAGGTGTACCCTCCGAAGCGCTGTCGTCATCATCGCCACCATCGCGGTCATCTTGGTCTTGGTTATCTTGGTCTTGGTCATCTTGTGTTGCTTCTATTCCCTGTAAACCAAACAATAAGAGAGCATTTGTCGCCCAAGTTATGGATATACTTGGCAGGCTTGCCTAGCACTCAAGAAGCTAGAGTTGCGCTTAGTAACCTTCCGCGTACATCCATAACTCAATAGTGTACGTATGTAATAGTGTACGCTTACTATTAGTTAACGAAGGTGTCAATTACATGCACAGTCGTACCCGGTTTACAGGGAGAGCAAGGAAAGAAGCAAAAGTGTACGTTTTATCAGGCACGACACGAAGCCTCATTTTCTTCCAATCTACAGTCGTTACAGATGAACTTGTTATGCATCCGCAGTTTCTCTTGCTCTAAAGACGATTGTCATTGGCTGATTCGTGATCATGTGAACTTGCACTGATACATTTAAATGTATCCCAATCTGGATAAATTTTCATCAAATGTATCCCGATTGGGATACATTGACCGGAACGTGATCATGGCCAGAAAAAGCACGTGCTCAAAACGTGACCAAGACCGGTGGCGTGATTGTGGCGTGGTGTTTTCGAAGCTCACTCTCGGTGATTCCAGGAAATTTGTTTTTAGTTCTTCGAAATTTGTCATTGAATCACAATGGAACAGTTTGTGGCTAAAACCGGCGCTTTCTACTTTTTATTCATAAAACGAAGTCAAAACAACTTTAAGAGCAGAAGGATTTCGAAAATGCCTTGAAAGTAAGTTAGTTGTTTCCTTTCTTTTGTACGTAGTTTACGTTACATTTGCAATGTTTTATAGAAGAAATAAAGTCGTGCTCAGGCGTGCTGTTATTAACCCTAATTTTTTCGTTCGTTTTCTTTTTTTTATTATTTTTCCATCCTTTGGATGTATAACAAAGCACTTAATGTATATTCCCTCGGGAAACTAGTTGGTTTTGTTTTCCCTCGAGTCTCGATGTTTCCCTCGACTTGGTCTCGGGAAACAGCAAGACTCTCTGGAAAAAAAAAATAACTGTTTCCCGAGGGGCCAGACATTACGTGTATAATGAACGGTGTTCAGATAATTAAGCAGCTAGTGACGGAAAAGGATTTTGCTCTGCCCGCTTGGAGTTTGGAGCCCACAAAGAAAAAAAAAAGGCAGTTACCTACCTATCTAGCCCTATTTACGCGCACATTATGAGAAAAGAAAATACCTGTGACAGCTCATCGATTTCCGAGGTGGTACTAGAGGGTTGTGTCGTACTCGTTTGAGAGGCTGGATTCGGCGGATCACCTTGTGGGCTGGCGTTAGCGGCAGCTGGACCTAATTGAAGATCTCTCTCTTTTAACACTGGCAACAAATACACTGCTTCTGTCCTTCGTTTCACGACACGAACAGCACGATCGATCTTTGTTTGATCTACATCTTTGAGAACCATCAAAACGTCGCCACGATACATTCCGACGACTTTGAATCCATAAGTTATATAAAGGCCAAGTGCCGCTGTGTTGTCAAAACCACCTGAAATTCAGGAAAAGTAAAATTAACCGTCATAATATAGCTAGCTTGTTGAGCCGCGCAGCCAAATTTCTATGCGTAAGCTTAGGCCCGTTTACACAGGCGATTTTTAATGCGATGCAACTTTTTGTCGCGTCTGAACTCGCAATAAAAGTCGCAGGTGTAAACTGGATTTTGTTGCCGCGATTTTTAAACATGTTTGAAACTTGTGCGATAAGGGGGCGACAAATTCGCCGCAGTTTATTACACTTGCGATTTTCGTGCGATTTTCATTGCGAGGTCGAGCGCGACAGAAGTTGCATTGGAAAGCATGACAAAAATCGCATGAAAACTCGCCTGTGTAAAGCGCGCCTTCGCGCTAATTGTTTACATGTATGCGCTTCCTTGCCGTGCACGTAATTCCTGACGCAACGCTAGGCCGCGTCATGCTTCACGGGTGCAGAGGAAGCTTTCCAACCACATATAGGGTGAGTAGCCGCTTACAGTTTGCTAGCTTAAATGGTCGGCGACCCCAACTTTTTTTTCTTAACAGATCACTTTTGTTAACGATTATCTACGTTTTGTGAGAAAATGAAAAAAAATCTATCGATTAAAAGTTTGATTTTTTTTTTGTCCCACGCACGTTTGAATTCCGCTTTTTGATCTTTACGTTTTGCCGTAGGACGGGTTCAAATGCCTCTTTCAGGGCTAAGTTATACAAAAAGGATGGCAACCCTTGGAACTATTTACGCAACGGACGCACTTCTTATAAATTTGACCAAGATCGTTTGCCTCCGTTTACGCATCATCAATATTTTAAACTACAAACCCTGTAAACCATGCTAAATTACGTGCGCCAATTTTTCAAAATCAGGGTAGTTTACTACAGGTATCTCTGAACAAAGTCCGTGACGCCCACTTTTTTGTATTTCTGACAACGGCCAATAGTCCACGCCATAGCGTGAGCAAATTGCTTTGCCAGGAATTTGTTTGTTTCACGCGCTTTTTGGCACAGGATTTGATGTACATTTCCACCGACAATGTTAGTGAGGAAGGCTCAAGAGAAAATAAAAAACAAACTGGAATAAAATGAGAAAGATGGAGAAAAAATGTAAATTTTGAATATCTATATTTGGTTTCTAAGGATAAAGCTATAACTTGTGTTACTCGGGTAAGGTAAGGTCAACTTTATTTAGGCAGGGTGGCCCAATCAGCACTTGGCTGGTATCAAAAGGGGCCCTGCGTAAATTAAGACTACTTTAAATTTCTATATATAAAGATTAATATTTACAATTATAAAAAACGGGTAAAAAGCGCTTTAAAAATACAAATGAAATATAATTATTTAAAAAAAAATTACAAATAAAAACTACTCTCTAAAATTAAGTCTAAGGAGATTTTTAAAAATGGGGAGCGATGTTGCTTCTTTTATTGTAGTGGGTAAATTATTAAAATGAAGCGCACCAGAGTATCTGAAAGTCCTTTTCCCTAGCGTTAACTTGGGTTTCGGCAAGTGAATGTCGTTCCTTTTCCTCGTGTTGTACTACGAGTACAAATCACCATAAGGGACACGATTCATATTTCTGGACAGAAAAGAAGTTTGCTCCTTTTTTTACATATACTATTGCGATATATCTTTTCCTAGATTTTTCTTATATCAAACGTGAATTTTTCTTTAAAAAATAACGTGTATAAAAAAAACCTTGAATAGAAAACAGAAGACTGAGAACTTCTGTTAAAGATATATTACATTTTAAATCTCAATATCAATTTTCCATCCAACTTTTACCCCCAATGAAAAGCCTTGTAAACCATAGGATCGTGTGATATTGAATTAAAGAAATCTTTGCTCATTCACCAAATGTTGGGGTTTGTATTCTTTGTGGATCGATCCAGTCTCATGTCATTGTAAGGGAATCAGCTGTGACATCTATTGCAATGCAGCGCTTTAGCTGAATTACACAAATGGTCATCAAGTTTAATTTAGGGATAGTTTTACTTCATAACTTATCTTGTCATTTATTATATTTTACAATAGAAACTTTTAAAACCTTACTTTATCCATCAAAACTATTTTAAAGCAATAGCATACCTTAGTTCTTAGCCTAAATTGGTCTCTGGTGATCTGGAAAGAACTTCACAGCCTTTTATCGTTCCTGTGCTGGTTTCAACCCCAAACACTAGAATACCATACTTGGAAAGGAGAACCCACTTTACTGCGATTTCCAATGCAATGCAGCGCTTTAGCTGAATTACACAAATGGTCATCAAGTTTAATTTAGGGTTAGTTTTACTTCCTAACTTATCTTGTCATTTATTATATTTTACAATAGAAACTTTTAAAACCTTACTTTATCCATCAAAACTATTTTAAAGCAATAGCATACCTTAGTTCTTAGCCTAAATTGGTCTCTGGTGATCTGGAAAGAACTTCACAGCCTTTTATCGTTCCTGTGCTGGTTTCAACCCCAAACACTAGAATACCATCCTTGGAAAGGAGAACCCACTTTACTGTGATTTCCAATGCAATGCAGCGCTTTAGCTGAATTACACAAATGGTCATCAAGTTTAATTTAGGGTTAGTTTTACTTCATAACTTATCTTGTCATTTATTATATTTTACAATAGAAACTTTTAAAACCTTACTTTATCCATCAAAACTATTTTAAAACAATAGCATACCTTAGTTCTTTTTCACCCATAACAAGTCCCATCAGGAACGTTATTTACTTCATTTGTTTCATTTATTTACTTCATTTGTTATCATTATTATTGTATTTGGCTATTGCAAGGTCTTTAATCTCTTGTGGGATTAGAGGGCCAAACAATTTTCTTTTCCTTATCACATAAACCTGTTCCAGTGGTGGTTTCTACTGCAATAACTTTGCCATCATTTTTGCTAAGTGTATCTGTCTCCTTTGCGCATCTATCGATTAGTCCAAACTTCAAAACTGCCAAATGGTGTACGCGGAAGAGTTGCTCGATTGTCTCTGTATACTTGGCAATAAGAGTTGCGTAAAGGCCCGTTTACACAAGCGATTTTTGTCGCGCAACTCAATGCAATTTTTGTCGCGCCGAAGATTCATCAAGTTTCGAACAGGTTCGAAACTCCTACGATATCGCGGCGATAGAATCGCCATGGAATCGCCGCGAGTTCCAAAAAACTCGCTTAAGGTCATTCCCCCGAAATAGAACTGAACATAGATTTTCAACCAAACTTTGCCTACGTGTTGGTTACCTCAAGGGAACTTAAATTTTGAAATAAAAAAGGGGCCCACATTCGTTTAGGAACAGGAAGACCTTGTATATACCACATAATTCCTTAATAATTCCTTTGCGAGTACTGGCAAAGTGCACGTTTCTGGTGGTAATCTTTTTTAAACATACAAATTGATCTGTATTCATTTTATAGAAAGAATTTAATCGTTGCACCCAAAATACGTGAAAAAATTGATAGGTCACCATACTCGCTCGCGCACGCTAATTAATTAGCCCGCAAGGGCTACGGGTCAATAGCCCATGAGGCGAAGCCGAATGGGCTATTGACCCGTGGCCTTTGAGGGCGAAGGGTCTAATTGTTTTAGTATCACCCAAATAGTCGGACAGAAAAAACAATAATAAAGTTAGCAAATACAAGTTGAAGAAAGATTTATTTGGGAATAAAACGAAAGCAAGCGTCACGAATTTCGCTACTCGATGACTATTAGTAATAGTCCTCTAGTAGCGTAGCCAATCAAAATGCAGGATTTGCATTAGTCCACTAGTTGGGTGATACTAATTACGGGTAAAATACTGCGCATTAAGGATGCGCAATACAATACAGGGCAATGACCTTAAAGCGTGAACCAGTTATTTTCTAACATTGCCGATGGAAATATACATCAAAAACCGCACGAGAGTGACATATATTTGGGACGTGATCGGCGTGCACTATTTAAGTTTTTTTTGTCCATTTTTTTTTTTCACAATTTAACTTTTGTTTCCAGTTTTTATTACCATGCCTATCATTTTTAATTGGGCGTTTAGCAGACTATCCGAGCTCGGATCGATGTAAAATTTAAAACAATTATTGCATAAGGCTTTTGTGATGTCCGGCATAATCAAGGTCGATATAAGTGTTAGCAGCCGAAGCCTTCACTTTCCTCGACCGTGATTATTCCGGATATCACAATAACCGAATATAATAACCTTTTTCATTATACATTGTTTTTAAACGAGGTACATTATTTCAAAGCGACTGCTTTCAAATTGTTACCTGCTAAAAGAAGCCACACATACATCGTAGATTGGCGTCGTTCGTTTAAATTTTGTTCATGTAGTGCTTCTAGACCTGTTGCTACACACATATCTCCCAGGCATTTTGCTTTCTGGTCAACGTGACGGATACAGTAACTTAGTTCCCATATCGATTTTCGGCTGGTGTTGAGTAAATCTCTATCAATTTCTAGCAAAGGAAGGGGTTGAATTTGGGAAGGGTCGTAGCACATCTTCTTGAACATTGCGATGCCGCACGGATTTCCGCTGGCTTTATCGAAAGCGACAACCGTTAACCGATCGTTTTGCGCGCGAAATAACTGGGAAATTGAATCTTTGTATGTTTTGATGTTGAGATGGTTTTTAGAAGCTTCCCCAGGATCAAGTAACGATTGTAATGTCTTTACATCTGTGGATTCCGCAAGAGACCGGCCATCTTGATAAATCTGAGTGAAAATGAATAGAACACAACTAGCGAATTACTAGACATTCACTAAGTGAAAGAAATATTGTAAGTAGATCTTTTATCAAAACACACACAAAAAAAGCCTTGACTGTGCTTTGTTCTGTTACAAAGATGTAAGCCGAAGCACTGGAATAAAAAGTAGAGATGAAAGACCTAAGCACGGTCAAGGCTTTTTATTTCTCTGATAACTAACGCGCGGAACGATTTCACTGATATTTTGCAATGTCGTAGACACATGGGAACGAGCTTTTAACCAAAAAATAATTACCGCGTCGTGTACACCAGACAGGAGCAAAAGCATTTGTCACAGAAAAATTGTGACATAACACTTGTTTCGAGTTTGCTCCTGTCTGGACGCGGCTTTGGTTACCTTTAAGGGACTTGCACTATATAGAGGAAAAACGGTCTGAATGCATGCGCAAAATGCCTAAACATTAATAAGGCAAAATGACGAAGTTTTACATGAGAGAAACAATGAATTTCTTTGAGTTTATCACTGTGATTTTCTCTCTAGAGTCAACAATTAACATGAATTTGCAGTAATGAATGATGTCACGTATATTGCGCGAGACCCTGTCAGAAGTAACGAAAGACCATCATGTATAAATTGACACTATGAGTCTCGAGCTCAATAAGAACTAAATAGATTACCTTTGTTTAGACACGGTAGTATTTGAAGCTTCAGAAAAGGATTAAATCGTCAGCGAATATTATCTGTAGTACCATCGAATGAGGGTTTATTAGGAATGAGGGTTAAACGAGAGTCAGTTTGCTACGGCACATCTGAATCTTAATAACGGAAAAGTGTATAGGCCTGAAACTTTGTATGAAGGGAATCTCCGGTCATATTAATCACATCAACGTCGAGATTTTACTATGGTTTTTCGGGACCTTCGAGAAACGGTTCCCTGGACGTTGCAACGATCTGGAATCAGACCTGTACAACTTTCTGTTATAGAATGTTCAGGGAATTGCGTCGCGCTGATTGGTTAGTTCGAGTTCATTATTATTATGTGTACATGTTTATATAGCGAGATAGAATTTGAGCGAACAGACCTTAGAAATAAAATTCTACATTTCCTATATTTTCACATGTGAAGTAATTAATATTTAGTAAATAACTGAAATAAGTATTAAGTAAATAAACCCCTTCGGGCGGGTTTCACGGTTTTGTACTTCCGGAGGAAATTGCAACAAGGCCAAAGTGTAGCTTTTACTCTGCAATTTTGTTATCCCAGATTTGAGCGATAAACTTGTGATGAATACGACAGTTGTAGAAAAGTTTACACTTGAGTATAAATATTAAAAAAATGTAGTGTGTCGTTTTCTGGTGAATAAAGTGTTGCTTTTCCACGAGTCATATTTTGGCGTGTTCATTTTCCTGTACTCGTACCTGCAAACTGAAGCTACAATGTGATAAAGCGTTGATGTGAAGGAATGCCATTTTTCAGTTTAACACTAACTCAAGCTCGATTTTTACTGCTCTCTGCAAGAGATTTTCAAATCTAACGGTCGGCAACTGATTTGAAATCTTTTACTCCTCCCCAGTCCACGGCTTTCCAACCTCTATGTACTGGGCGCTAGCGACTTCTCAATAATTAATACTACTCTGAGTGTATGATATACACTCAGAGTTCTATTGATCTGTAATGATAATGACGTCACCACATACACGCAGATTCCAGTGACCGCCATCTTGGGAGTCTGATCAATACCAGGTAAGTTATTTCTCAGTTGTAATGAGCGATAGAAAACAAATGTCCTGCGACCTCGAGACTCAGAAGACTGACTGCTGTAAGCTTATCCTGTAAAACTAGTAAAGAGACAAGTGATTGGCCAATACAAGACTGTGAAATATAGTCACCACGCACATTTCCCGCGACCACTACATCACCATGTATGAAATATATTCTGTACTTTCATTTGAACCAAATTTTTCATGGTCTGAATATCACAGGGAACTCTAAAGCAACCTTTTTGCAGCCTGGCGTATAGAACTTTGGACGAACGCTGTGGCACAAAATTAACTACATGAAGTACCAGTTCTGGTAAGTGGAAGTCAATAAACACTTCACAATAAGAAATAATTTTATCTTGATCAGCTGCTTTTTTGGTAGCAATTTCAACCAGCTGATCATGAGTGAGCAATTGATCAGGTAATTAAACAATGCATGCAATTCCAGGCCTCTGAATTCTGATCTGCATGTCAGATCAGTGCAATTTAATGAAGAGTTTGATTTTTTTGATTTTTTAATTCATCGAAAGGTTTACCTAATGAAAATTGAGCTCATTGAAGGGGACGGCTGGTCTCAGGGGTGGGGGGGGGGTGCATTTCGGCCGCCCTGAAGCCTGGGTGTTAGACGAACCATGTGCACGTCTGCAGCCGATCTGCAGGGTGAAATATATATTCCAGACCTGTACGTACTTCTCGATGAGTACATTATAGACTTGACAAATATCCCTGCAGACATGAAATGAATTATTTGAATAATGATGATGTCATCAGTTGTATCATACTTTAAGCTACTGAGCTCAGTAAGCTTAGCAAGAGAGAATGATTTCATCAGACTTGTTAATTGTTATATATGGTTAATTAGCTAATACTGGGCTAGGGTTAAATGTCAGCTGCAGTTCTGATCTTTCTAAGCAATTCTCCCAACTGGAACAAGAAGAGAATATAGGTATTCGAGCTGAGATCGTCCAGGAGAATTTGTAGCTTGATATAAGTCAGGGTTAATTAATAGATGTATTAAGAACATTTCTTCAATAAAAATGCTGGCCCTATTAATTCATGTGTACATAATGTGTGATTATAATCCTGACGGGATTGCTTTAATTTGCAGGCGACTTAAATTGATCTAAGCGTCCGTCCCAGCCAGTGACTCTTAAAGATCAGCTGCTTTTTTGGTAGCAATTTCAACCAGCTGATCATGAGTGAGCAATTGATCAGGTAATTAAACAATGCATGCAATTCCAGGCCTCTGAATTCTGATCTGCATGTCAGATCAGTGCAATTTAATGAAGAGTTTGATTTTTTTGATTTTTTAATTCATCGAAAGGTTTACCTAATGAAAATTGAGCTCATTGAAGGGGACGGCTGGTCTCAGGGGTGGGGGGGGGGGGGTGCATTTCGGCCGCCCTGAAGCCTGGGTGTTAGACGAACCATGTGCACGTCTGCAGCCGATCTGCAGGGTGAAATATATATTCCAGACCTGTACGTACTTCTCGATGAGTACATTATAGACTTGACAAATATCCCTGCAGACATGAAATGAATTATTTGAATAATGATGATGTCATCAGTTGTATCATACTTTAAGCTACTGAGCTCAGTAAGCTTAGCAAGAGAGAATGATTTCATCAGACTTGTTAATTGTTATATATGGTTAATTAGCTAATACTGGGCTAGGGTTAAATGTCAGCTGCAGTTCTGATCTTTCTAAGCAATTCTCCCAACTGGAACAAGAAGAGAATATAGGTATTCGAGCTGAGATCGTCCAGGAGAATTTGTAGCTTGATATAAGTCAGGGTTAATTAATAGATGTATTAAGAACATTTCTTCAATAAAAATGCTGGCCCTATTAATTCATGTGTACATAATGTGTGATTATAATCCTGACGGGATTGCTTTAATTTGCAGGCGACTTAAATTGATCTAAGCGTCCGTCCCAGCCAGTGACTCTTAAAGATCAGCTGCTTTTTTGGTAGCAATTTCAACCAGCTGATCATGAGTGAGCAATTGATCAGGTAATTAAACAATGCATGCAATTCCAGGCCTCTGAATTCTGATCTGCATGTCAGATCAGTGCAATTTAATGAAGAGTTTGATTTTTTTGATTTTTTAATTCATCGAAAGGTTTACCTAATGAAAATTGAGCTCATTGAAGGGGACGGCTGGTCTCAGGGGTGGGGGGGGGGGTGCATTTCGGCCGCCCTGAAGCCTGGGTGTTAGACGAACCATGTGCACGTCTGCAGCCGATCTGCAGGGTGAAATATATATTCCAGACCTGTACGTACTTCTCGATGAGTACATTATAGACTTGACAAATATCCCTGCAGACATGAAATGAATTATTTGAATAATGATGATGTCATCAGTTGTATCATACTTTAAGCTACTGAGCTCAGTAAGCTTAGCAAGAGAGAATGATTTCATCAGACTTGTTAATTGTTATATATGGTTAATTAGCTAATACTGGGCTAGGGTTAAATGTCAGCTGCAGTTCTGATCTTTCTAAGCAATTCTCCCAACTGGAACAAGAAGAGAATATAGGTATTCGAGCTGAGATCGTCCAGGAGAATTTGTAGCTTGATATAAGTCAGGGTTAATTAATAGATGTATTAAGAACATTTCTTCAATAAAAATGCTGGCCCTATTAATTCATGTGTACATAATGTGTGATTATAATCCTGACGGGATTGCTTTAATTTGCAGGCGACTTAAATTGATCTAAGCGTCCGTCCCAGCCAGTGACTCTTAAAGATCAGCTGCTTTTTTGGTAGCAATTTCAACCAGCTGATCATGAGTGAGCAATTGATCAGGTAATTAAACAATGCATGCAATTCCAGGCCTCTGAATTCTGATCTGCATGTCAGATCAGTGCAATTTAATGAAGAGTTTGATTTTTTTGATTTTTTAATTCATCGAAAGGTTTACCTAATGAAAATTGAGCTCATTGAAGGGGACGGCTGGTCTCAGGGGTGGGGGGGGGGGGTGCATTTCGGCCGCCCTGAAGCCTGGGTGTTAGACGAACCATGTGCACGTCTGCAGCCGATCTGCAGGGTGAAATATATATTCCAGACCTGTACGTACTTCTCGATGAGTACATTATAGACTTGACAAATATCCCTGCAGACATGAAATGAATTATTTGAATAATGATGATGTCATCAGTTGTATCATACTTTAAGCTACTGAGCTCAGTAAGCTTAGCAAGAGAGAATGATTTCATCAGACTTGTTAATTGTTATATATGGTTAATTAGCTAATACTGGGCTAGGGTTAAATGTCAGCTGCAGTTCTGATCTTTCTAAGCAATTCTCCCAACTGGAACAAGAAGAGAATATAGGTATTCGAGCTGAGATCGTCCAGGAGAATTTGTAGCTTGATATAAGTCAGGGTTAATTAATAGATGTATTAAGAACATTTCTTCAATAAAAATGCTGGCCCTATTAATTCATGTGTACATAATGTGTGATTATAATCCTGACGGGATTGCTTTAATTTGCAGGCGACTTAAATTGATCTAAGCGTCCGTCCCAGCCAGTGACTCTTAAAGATCAGCTGCTTTTTTGGTAGCAATTTCAACCAGCTGATCATGAGTGAGCAATTGATCAGGTAATTAAACAATGCATGCAATTCCAGGCCTCTGAATTCTGATCTGCATGTCAGATCAGTGCAATTTAATGAAGAGTTTGATTTTTTTGATTTTTTAATTCATCGAAAGGTTTACCTAATGAAAATTGAGCTCATTGAAGGGGACGGCTGGTCTCAGGGGTGGGGGGGGGGGGGTGCATTTCGGCCGCCCTGAAGCCTGGGTGTTAGACGAACCATGTGCACGTCTGCAGCCGATCTGCAGGGTGAAATATATATTCCAGACCTGTACGTACTTCTCGATGAGTACATTATAGACTTGACAAATATCCCTGCAGACATGAAATGAATTATTTGAATAATGATGATGTCATCAGTTGTATCATACTTTAAGCTACTGAGCTCAGTAAGCTTAGCAAGAGAGAATGATTTCATCAGACTTGTTAATTGTTATATATGGTTAATTAGCTAATACTGGGCTAGGGTTAAATGTCAGCTGCAGTTCTGATCTTTCTAAGCAATTCTCCCAACTGGAACAAGAAGAGAATATAGGTATTCGAGCTGAGATCGTCCAGGAGAATTTGTAGCTTGATATAAGTCAGGGTTAATTAATAGATGTATTAAGAACATTTCTTCAATAAAAATGCTGGCCCTATTAATTCATGTGTACATAATGTGTGATTATAATCCTGACGGGATTGCTTTAATTTGCAGGCGACTTAAATTGATCTAAGCGTCCGTCCCAGCCAGTGACTCTTAAAGATCAGCTGCTTTTTTGGTAGCAATTTCAACCAGCTGATCATGAGTGAGCAATTGATCAGGTAATTAAACAATGCATGCAATTCCAGGCCTCTGAATTCTGATCTGCATGTCAGATCAGTGCAATTTAATGAAGAGTTTGATTTTTTTGATTTTTTAATTCATCGAAAGGTTTACCTAATGAAAATTGAGCTCATTGAAGGGGACGGCTGGTCTCAGGGGTGGGGGGGGGGGGGTGCATTTCGGCCGCCCTGAAGCCTGGGTGTTAGACGAACCATGTGCACGTCTGCAGCCGATCTGCAGGGTGAAATATATATTCCAGACCTGTACGTACTTCTCGATGAGTACATTATAGACTTGACAAATATCCCTGCAGACATGAAATGAATTATTTGAATAATGATGATGTCATCAGTTGTATCATACTTTAAGCTACTGAGCTCAGTAAGCTTAGCAAGAGAGAATGATTTCATCAGACTTGTTAATTGTTATATATGGTTAATTAGCTAATACTGGGCTAGGGTTAAATGTCAGCTGCAGTTCTGATCTTTCTAAGCAATTCTCCCAACTGGAACAAGAAGAGAATATAGGTATTCGAGCTGAGATCGTCCAGGAGAATTTGTAGCTTGATATAAGTCAGGGTTAATTAATAGATGTATTAAGAACATTTCTTCAATAAAAATGCTGGCCCTATTAATTCATGTGTACATAATGTGTGATTATAATCCTGACGGGATTGCTTTAATTTGCAGGCGACTTAAATTGATCTAAGCGTCCGTCCCAGCCAGTGACTCTTAAAGATCAGCTGCTTTTTTGGTAGCAATTTCAACCAGCTGATCATGAGTGAGCAATTGATCAGGTAATTAAACAATGCATGCAATTCCAGGCCTCTGAATTCTGATCTGCATGTCAGATCAGTGCAATTTAATGAAGAGTTTGATTTTTTTGATTTTTTAATTCATCGAAAGGTTTACCTAATGAAAATTGAGCTCATTGAAGGGGACGGCTGGTCTCAGGGGTGGGGGGGGGGGGTGCATTTCGGCCGCCCTGAAGCCTGGGTGTTAGACGAACCATGTGCACGTCTGCAGCCGATCTGCAGGGTGAAATATATATTCCAGACCTGTACGTACTTCTCGATGAGTACATTATAGACTTGACAAATATCCCTGCAGACATGAAATGAATTATTTGAATAATGATGATGTCATCAGTTGTATCATACTTTAAGCTACTGAGCTCAGTAAGCTTAGCAAGAGAGAATGATTTCATCAGACTTGTTAATTGTTATATATGGTTAATTAGCTAATACTGGGCTAGGGTTAAATGTCAGCTGCAGTTCTGATCTTTCTAAGCAATTCTCCCAACTGGAACAAGAAGAGAATATAGGTATTCGAGCTGAGATCGTCCAGGAGAATTTGTAGCTTGATATAAGTCAGGGTTAATTAATAGATGTATTAAGAACATTTCTTCAATAAAAATGCTGGCCCTATTAATTCATGTGTACATAATGTGTGATTATAATCCTGACGGGATTGCTTTAATTTGCAGGCGACTTAAATTGATCTAAGCGTCCGTCCCAGCCAGTGACTCTTAAAGATCAGCTGCTTTTTTGGTAGCAATTTCAACCAGCTGATCATGAGTGAGCAATTGATCAGGTAATTAAACAATGCATGCAATTCCAGGCCTCTGAATTCTGATCTGCATGTCAGATCAGTGCAATTTAATGAAGAGTTTGATTTTTTTGATTTTTTAATTCATCGAAAGGTTTACCTAATGAAAATTGAGCTCATTGAAGGGGACGGCTGGTCTCAGGGGTGGGGGGGGGGGGTGCATTTCGGCCGCCCTGAAGCCTGGGTGTTAGACGAACCATGTGCACGTCTGCAGCCGATCTGCAGGGTGAAATATATATTCCAGACCTGTACGTACTTCTCGATGAGTACATTATAGACTTGACAAATATCCCTGCAGACATGAAATGAATTATTTGAATAATGATGATGTCATCAGTTGTATCATACTTTAAGCTACTGAGCTCAGTAAGCTTAGCAAGAGAGAATGATTTCATCAGACTTGTTAATTGTTATATATGGTTAATTAGCTAATACTGGGCTAGGGTTAAATGTCAGCTGCAGTTCTGATCTTTCTAAGCAATTCTCCCAACTGGAACAAGAAGAGAATATAGGTATTCGAGCTGAGATCGTCCAGGAGAATTTGTAGCTTGATATAAGTCAGGGTTAATTAATAGATGTATTAAGAACATTTCTTCAATAAAAATGCTGGCCCTATTAATTCATGTGTACATAATGTGTGATTATAATCCTGACGGGATTGCTTTAATTTGCAGGCGACTTAAATTGATCTAAGCGTCCGTCCCAGCCAGTGACTCTTAAAGATCAGCTGCTTTTTTGGTAGCAATTTCAACCAGCTGATCATGAGTGAGCAATTGATCAGGTAATTAAACAATGCATGCAATTCCAGGCCTCTGAATTCTGATCTGCATGTCAGATCAGTGCAATTTAATGAAGAGTTTGATTTTTTTGATTTTTTAATTCATCGAAAGGTTTACCTAATGAAAATTGAGCTCATTGAAGGGGACGGCTGGTCTCAGGGGTGGGGGGGGGGGGGTGCATTTCGGCCGCCCTGAAGCCTGGGTGTTAGACGAACCATGTGCACGTCTGCAGCCGATCTGCAGGGTGAAATATATATTCCAGACCTGTACGTACTTCTCGATGAGTACATTATAGACTTGACAAATATCCCTGCAGACATGAAATGAATTATTTGAATAATGATGATGTCATCAGTTGTATCATACTTTAAGCTACTGAGCTCAGTAAGCTTAGCAAGAGAGAATGATTTCATCAGACTTGTTAATTGTTATATATGGTTAATTAGCTAATACTGGGCTAGGGTTAAATGTCAGCTGCAGTTCTGATCTTTCTAAGCAATTCTCCCAACTGGAACAAGAAGAGAATATAGGTATTCGAGCTGAGATCGTCCAGGAGAATTTGTAGCTTGATATAAGTCAGGGTTAATTAATAGATGTATTAAGAACATTTCTTCAATAAAAATGCTGGCCCTATTAATTCATGTGTACATAATGTGTGATTATAATCCTGACGGGATTGCTTTAATTTGCAGGCGACTTAAATTGATCTAAGCGTCCGTCCCAGCCAGTGACTCTTAAAGATCAGCTGCTTTTTTGGTAGCAATTTCAACCAGCTGATCATGAGTGAGCAATTGATCAGGTAATTAAACAATGCATGCAATTCCAGGCCTCTGAATTCTGATCTGCATGTCAGATCAGTGCAATTTAATGAAGAGTTTGATTTTTTTGATTTTTTAATTCATCGAAAGGTTTACCTAATGAAAATTGAGCTCATTGAAGGGGACGGCTGGTCTCAGGGGTGGGGGGGGGGGGGTGCATTTTCGGCCGCCCTGAAGCCTGGGTGTTAGACGAACCATGTGCACGTCTGCAGCCGATCTGCAGGGTGAAATATATATTCCAGACCTGTACGTACTTCTCGATGAGTACATTATAGACTTGACAAATATCCCTGCAGACATGAAATGAATTATTTGAATAATGATGATGTCATCAGTTGTATCATACTTTAAGCTACTGAGCTCAGTAAGCTTAGCAAGAGAGAATGATTTCATCAGACTTGTTAATTGTTATATATGGTTAATTAGCTAATACTGGGCTAGGGTTAAATGTCAGCTGCAGTTCTGATCTTTCTAAGCAATTCTCCCAACTGGAACAAGAAGAGAATATAGGTATTCGAGCTGAGATCGTCCAGGAGAATTTGTAGCTTGATATAAGTCAGGGTTAATTAATAGATGTATTAAGAACATTTCTTCAATAAAAATGCTGGCCCTATTAATTCATGTGTACATAATGTGTGATTATAATCCTGACGGGATTGCTTTAATTTGCAGGCGACTTAAATTGATCTAAGCGTCCGTCCCAGCCAGTGACTCTTAAAGATCAGCTGCTTTTTTGGTAGCAATTTCAACCAGCTGATCATGAGTGAGCAATTGATCAGGTAATTAAACAATGCATGCAATTCCAGGCCTCTGAATTCTGATCTGCATGTCAGATCAGTGCAATTTAATGAAGAGTTTGATTTTTTTGATTTTTTAATTCATCGAAAGGTTTACCTAATGAAAATTGAGCTCATTGAAGGGGACGGCTGGTCTCAGGGGTGGGGGGGGGGGGGGGTGCATTTCGGCCGCCCTGAAGCCTGGGTGTTAGACGAACCATGTGCACGTCTGCAGCCGATCTGCAGGGTGAAATATATATTCCAGACCTGTACGTACTTCTCGATGAGTACATTATAGACTTGACAAATATCCCTGCAGACATGAAATGAATTATTTGAATAATGATGATGTCATCAGTTGTATCATACTTTAAGCTACTGAGCTCAGTAAGCTTAGCAAGAGAGAATGATTTCATCAGACTTGTTAATTGTTATATATGGTTAATTAGCTAATACTGGGCTAGGGTTAAATGTCAGCTGCAGTTCTGATCTTTCTAAGCAATTCTCCCAACTGGAACAAGAAGAGAATATAGGTATTCGAGCTGAGATCGTCCAGGAGAATTTGTAGCTTGATATAAGTCAGGGTTAATTAATAGATGTATTAAGAACATTTCTTCAATAAAAATGCTGGCCCTATTAATTCATGTGTACATAATGTGTGATTATAATCCTGACGGGATTGCTTTAATTTGCAGGCGACTTAAATTGATCTAAGCGTCCGTCCCAGCCAGTGACTCTTAAAGATCAGCTGCTTTTTTGGTAGCAATTTCAACCAGCTGATCATGAGTGAGCAATTGATCAGGTAATTAAACAATGCATGCAATTCCAGGCCTCTGAATTCTGATCTGCATGTCAGATCAGTGCAATTTAATGAAGAGTTTGATTTTTTTGATTTTTTAATTCATCGAAAGGTTTACCTAATGAAAATTGAGCTCATTGAAGGGGACGGCTGGTCTCAGGGGTGGGGGGGGGGGGTGCATTTCGGCCGCCCTGAAGCCTGGGTGTTAGACGAACCATGTGCACGTCTGCAGCCGATCTGCAGGGTGAAATATATATTCCAGACCTGTACGTACTTCTCGATGAGTACATTATAGACTTGACAAATATCCCTGCAGACATGAAATGAATTATTTGAATAATGATGATGTCATCAGTTGTATCATACTTTAAGCTACTGAGCTCAGTAAGCTTAGCAAGAGAGAATGATTTCATCAGACTTGTTAATTGTTATATATGGTTAATTAGCTAATACTGGGCTAGGGTTAAATGTCAGCTGCAGTTCTGATCTTTCTAAGCAATTCTCCCAACTGGAACAAGAAGAGAATATAGGTATTCGAGCTGAGATCGTCCAGGAGAATTTGTAGCTTGATATAAGTCAGGGTTAATTAATAGATGTATTAAGAACATTTCTTCAATAAAAATGCTGGCCCTATTAATTCATGTGTACATAATGTGTGATTATAATCCTGACGGGATTGCTTTAATTTGCAGGCGACTTAAATTGATCTAAGCGTCCGTCCCAGCCAGTGACTCTTAAAGATCAGCTGCTTTTTTGGTAGCAATTTCAACCAGCTGATCATGAGTGAGCAATTGATCAGGTAATTAAACAATGCATGCAATTCCAGGCCTCTGAATTCTGATCTGCATGTCAGATCAGTGCAATTTAATGAAGAGTTTGATTTTTTTGATTTTTTAATTCATCGAAAGGTTTACCTAATGAAAATTGAGCTCATTGAAGGGGACGGCTGGTCTCAGGGGTGGGGGGGGGGGGGTGCATTTCGGCCGCCCTGAAGCCTGGGTGTTAGACGAACCATGTGCACGTCTGCAGCCGATCTGCAGGGTGAAATATATATTCCAGACCTGTACGTACTTCTCGATGAGTACATTATAGACTTGACAAATATCCCTGCAGACATGAAATGAATTATTTGAATAATGATGATGTCATCAGTTGTATCATACTTTAAGCTACTGAGCTCAGTAAGCTTAGCAAGAGAGAATGATTTTTTTATAGGGGAGATGTTATATTATTAACACTCTTCTTAATTGTTATATATGGTTTAGCTTATACTGGGTTAGGGTTAAATGTCAGCTGCATGAATTAATTAAAGGTGCTCTGCATATGTGCAAATCAGCAAGCGGCGAACCCTCCCTAATATCAGGCCTGAGGAGCATTGTTGGGCCCTGAGCCCTTTGGCAGATACAACTGATCTCTGGTCGAAATTCTCCCTACCGAGTCCTATATATACAAGGCCTGAGGGGAATTATTTCTTTAGGTATGAGATTTAGGCCCCTGGAGCTGCTATAATCAAAATGCAGCTTCTCTCTCTAGCCCTCCAGACATTAATTTGTTCTGCAATTACAAATTTTCAAAAAGACATGTACAGTAAGTGTTACAGTCAGTTGTTATAAATGCAGTCAATCTCTTTAATAAATAAGAATTCAGTTTTATCTAAGTAATACAAAAATATACTTGCGTAGTATAGGAATATAGAAATCACAAAAAGCCATACATAATTCAATGTAAATGAGGCGTTGTTATCATTGTTAGTATTATTGTATTTTTTGTCGTGTGCCATATGCATGAGTTACATGCTCGGAAAATCTTTCAAGCCAAGCCAGGGGTTTGTTCGTTAAGTCAGGCCTCAATGTAATTTTTCGCTTATTTTTAAGCTCTGGATCTGATGTGACACTTGCCCGCTCAGAAGGCAGAAATTGCTTCATTCAATCATCCGTCACCAATTATCAGTCTTACCAAGCAATGGCTGGCTGTAAGGGTTGTAGCTGAGACTTCAACAGCAGGCTTTGCAAGTTTGTATGCAATGGTGTTGGAGGAGCTGAACATCTTTGCGTCGTCATGAAGACAGTGGCAAGGAGGCCTTGACGTAACGTTATATATATATTTTTAGGACGTTTTTTTTATGAAATATTAGTTTTTTATAAAGTTAATCCTGTGTTATTAAAGAAATAAAAAACGCGCCTGAGTGCATTGTTGAGTTATATAAGCACGCGGGAATTTTTAAGAACACGAGAAAAGTGCATAGAGAAGCACGAGGCGTAGCCGAGTGCTTCTCGCACTTTTCGAGTGTTCTTAAAAATTCCCAAGTGCTTATATAACTCAACAATGCACGAGGACAAGTTCTTTATTTCTTTTATAAAATGTTAAAGAAATTGCGCGCACTAAAACTTGTGACGTAAGCAGCGTGCATTATAACTCCATAAAGCACGCGCGTGACGTAAGCAGCGTGCTTTATGGAGCTATAATGAACTCGAACTGGCCAATCACATCGCGCGCAATTTCTCGATGATTTTATAATAATTAATTAACGCCAGCTACTGGCTGCGATGCAATAATGCAGTTTAATCTGACCGCAGTGAATAGTTGACAACTATTCACCTCAATGTCGGTGGCTTGTGGTGGATATTTACCTCACCGCGAACTTGTTTTAGTATATACTAAAGCAGTGAGATAATATAACCAAAAAGGTTATTTTAAGTCATTTAATGTTGTCAATGATTACAGTTTTCGCGCGCGAATTGCTCGTAGGTGAATAGCAAGGGGTATCCCATGTTTGAGTAGCCAATCAACGCGCTCTAACAACGCTGTCCACTCTTTTAGTATTCATTAATGGTGGACATTTAACGAGTGGCACGAGTGGCGGAGCCGCAAGGTAACTATCCATTACTTTCACGGCCAGTGAGGTGAATAATTCTTTTAGTATTAATACCACAGAAGCTAAACAATTAGCAGGCCACTTTCGGTACCCAAAGCGACACGCAAAGAGTTTTTTTTTTTATTCGCATTTGATGACGCACCCCCTTTATCTTCCCGTAGAACCACCTCTGTGCAGCGAACAAAAATCGACAAAGAGAAACAATCCCCGGCTTTTAAATTTTGTTTACCGTTTGCGACAATTCACTGGGCCAAACAATTTTGAAGTAGATAGTTTCCGACTCGAAAAGTTGTTGTTTGTCCGATTTTCGAGTAGTTTGAGGATGCTACTGGAGATCCATGATTAACGCTTCATTTAAAGCTTACAGACTTGAAGAATTTTTACAAATTGTATGAAAGCAAATTTTGTTCGTTAAAATTGGTATCAGTTTACAGTGCTTCGTGACAACGGAAAACATCGTAGAAAAAAAACCTTAAGCTTTCCGATAGCCGCATTTCTTTTAATAACGATACTGAAGTATACAGAACTCCTCTGTTTTAGTAGAATCAAACGGATTCCATTTTGCCGTGAGTCTGTTCAGCTATAGATCACAGAAGTCGTCCAACTGTGATAAGAACATAAGTGACTCACTCGCCCAGCATCATCGTTGTCTACCTTTTTCTCTTACCCTTTGGATGGATTGTGCATTCTTTTTACGACTGCTGACCTGTCTACCTCAATCTTAGTCATATCCCCTGGGATTTCTGCTGAAGGGTAAACTCTAGTCCTTGGAGACGCCTCCTGTCATTCAAACAAAGAAACGGTGGGTTGAAATGTTTTAGCCCGATTTGCCATTTCTGTTTATTTTCTACATTTTTTTATTTGTTTACTTAATAATTTCATTTTTTCTTTTCTTCTCAGATAATCTGACGTCATCGATATTATAATAGTACACATGATTAGAAACGCTTTTACCCTCCCATCAAAAGCCTTGTAAATCATAGTATAGTGTTCCTTTGGTAATGAACTTCATTATCGAGCTCAAGCTTGAACAGATCTTCTTGAGCTCGAGAAATTTCACATCCTCTTATTGTTCCTGTGGTTATGAACTTCATTGTCTAGTCAAGTAAATACTTTATCCATGAAAACAATTTTAAAACAATAGCATACCTAAGTTCTTTTTCGCGCTTTTGCCATCCCATCAAAAGTCTTGTAAATCATAGCATAATGTGATATTGAATTGTGAATTCTTTGTGGATGGATCCAAGCCTTGAATGATAAGGGAATCATCGGTGACATCTAGTGGGATGCAGTAGTCATCAAGATTAGTGTTCAGGTTACTTAATTAATTATTTGGTTGTTTATTATATTTTACAGTATAAACTCTTGAACCCTTCTTTATACATCAAACCATTTTAAACCAAACCATATATTAGTTCTTTTTTTTGTCAATAAGTAAGTAAAAAAATAAGATAAAATAAAAAATAACGATACTGAAGTATACAGAACTCCTCTGTTTTAGTAGAATCAAACGGATTCCATTTTGCCGTGAGTGTGTTCAGCTATAGATCACAGAAGTCGTCCAACTGTGATAAGAACATAAGTGACCCACTCGCCCAGCATCATCGTTGTCTACCTTTTTCTCTTACCCTTTGGATGGATTGTGCAGAAAGAGAAGACAGCATTTAAAGCAAGTGTGCATTCTTTTTACGACTGCTGACCTGTGTACCTCAATCTTAGTCATATTCCCTGGAATGTCTGCTGAAGGGTAAACTCTAGTCCCTGGAGACGCCTCCTGTCATTCAAAAAAAGAAACGGTGGGTTGAAATGTTTTAGTTCGATTTGCCATTTCTGTTTATTTTCTACATTTTTTTTATTTGTTTACTTAAATAATTTCATTTTTTCTTTTCTTCTCAGATAATCTGACGTCATCGATATTATAATAGTACACATGATTAGAAACGCTTTTACCCTCCCATCAAAAGCCTTGTAAATCATAGTATAGTGTTCCTTTGGTTATGAACTTCGTTATCAAGCTCAAGTCTATAAAGATCTTCTTGAGCTCGAGAAATGTTGCATCCTCTTATTGTTCCTGTGGTTATGAACTTCATTGTCTAGCTCAAGTCAATACTTTATCCATGAAAACCATTTTAAAACAATAGCATACCTAAGTTCTTTTTAGTGCTTTTACTATCCCATCAAAAGTCTTGTAAATCATAGCATAATGTGATATTGAATTGTGAATTCTTTGTGGATGGATCCCATCCTTGGATGGTAAGGGAATCTTTGGTGACATTTAGTGGGATGCAAGATTAGTGTTAGGGTTACTTAATTACTTATTTGATTGTTTATTATATTTTACAATATAAACTCTTGAACCCTTCTTTATACATCAAACCATTTTAAATAGCATAATGTGATATTGAATTGTGAATTCTTTGTGGATGGATCCAAGCCTTGGATGGTTAGGGAATCTTTGGTGACATCTAGTGGGATGCAAGATTAGTGTTAGGGTTACTTAATTACTTATTTGATTGTTTATTATATTTTACAAGATAAACTCTTGAACCCTTCTTTATACATCAAACCATTTTAAATAGCATAATGTGATATTGAATTGTGAATTCTTTGTGGATGGATCCAAGCCTTGGATGGTTAGGGAATCTTTGGTGACATCTAGTGGGATGCAAGATTAGTGTTAGGGTTACTTAATTACTTATTTGATTGTTTATTATATTTTACAATATAAACTCTTGAACCCTTCTTTATACATCAAACCATTTTAAATAGCATAATGTGATATTGAATTGTGAATTCTTTGTGGATGGATCTAAGCCCTGAATGATAAGGGAATCATCGGTGACATCTAGTGGGATGGAGTAGTCATCAAGATTAGTGTTAGGGTTACTTAATTAATTATTTGGTTATTTATCTTGAACCCTTCTTTATACATCAAACCATTTTAAACCATACCATATATTAGTTCTTTTTCACTCATATCAAATCCCTTCCGGAAAGTGACTTTCCTGTTGTAGCAGCGTTAACCATAGTGTACCCATTTTTCTTGGTGTCGACTTCCTGGAAAAAGGAAAAGGTTTGTGGAATTTGACGTCAAAATTAAGAATTTTGTTCTTTTTTTATCTTTACACTAACATTTCTTGTTTTGTTTACTTACTAATTTCATTTTTCTTTTCTTTTCAGTTGTAATAGTCAACATTTCAATTTTGTTAAATGTAACGTCCATCAGCACGGCGCCTCGTGCGTCGGAAGCAAGGGGTGACCCCTGAATGGGGCGAAAGTCTAGCGCATTATTACGCCTCGGAATTTAATTCGCCGGTAGCCGGCTATTTAACACATGGGTAGAGTAATCTGTTAAGTCTAGAGTTGAGTGTTTTGGCGAGTAACATAACGCGATGAGCCCTAACTGCTAGTTGATTCAAAGTCCAGTGCAGTAACCATTAAGTCACTTCGCCTCTCGCATATAATGTACCTTTTGGATTTAGTATCCTTAAAAAAGAAAATAATTAATTAGTAATAAATAAAAATAAATAGAGAAATAAGTAAACTTCTAATAATTAAACACATGGTGTTTAAAACCATATCATTGATAAGCACCCAACTGTTTTTTTTTTGTTTTTCTTTTTTTTTCTTTTTTTTTTCTTTTCTTTTTCTTGAAATCTCAACGCTGAAAACACAAGAACATTGATGGTAAAAGTGTACATCAAAATCCGCGCCGAAACTCGCGCGAAAAAATTCTGCCAAAGGGATTTACTCAGGGTATCCGCGTACACACCAGCCGATCGATGAAAAAGCAGACCTATAAAGGAAGAACATCTAAAAGTCGGAATAATAAAGAGTATTGAAATATACGAATAGCAGCGAACGTGCTCTAAATAGCGTCAAGTAAACAATCGACTCATCGCCTGATGAAGACTAGCAGAAAAGCAGTCGAAACATCGTGAGATTAACGAATACAAAAGTTCATCTTCCTACACCAAGATGAACAATAACCTCATCTTTAATGACAAATTTGTTTGTTTTGAACTTTGATCGGGGAAAAAGTCTTTGCTATTGGACTATTGAACTTTAACGGTTTGTAGCGCGCGCCGCGCCCAAATTTCCGTTTCGTAAACGGTCGCTGCCCTTTTAGCGTCACTTGAAATTTTTTTCACAATCATCGAATTTCTTTCTACTAAAAAGAAAAGTGAAAAGTTTACGTCACCACCCAGAATCGAACCTGGAACCTCTGGTAGGCTAGCATCCCTCTCTCACCACTACACCACCACGTTGATCCGCTAAACCCTCGAAAAATTTAATTGTATAAGGTGACTATCTTACTGTCACATTTATAACAGATGACCCTATGTCTATCCCTAACCTACGCGTGAATCTAACTTAGATTTTATAATCGTCTTGTCTAGGCCTAATTTCACCTAATAACCAAAGCACAGTTTTGACTTAATTCAGGCCTAAACTAGAGCAGACTTGGCACCGTCCATCCCGAAAAGCTTGGTTACTAATGATGGCATCGACCGTTAAAAATGGCAAAGACCGTTTACGAAACGGGAATGAGCCGCGCCGAAAGCAAGACTTCTGGAATTCAGGCTAGCGCATTTCTTGTGGACGTTCAAGCTTCTTACTCCATGTATAAGTTTCTTCTGTGACGGGTTGTTCTCTTCTCGAGGTTGAATCGTGCCAATCGACATACGCGCGGATTAGTAAATGGACCGTCTTCACCAAAAGCACCTTGCCTATCCCTGACAGCTGACTGAAACGATTCCGCCAATCTTTCACTGTAGAAATAATGAGGAGTGGGAACTGAGTAACCTGAAGACAATGCACGATGCGCTATTTCAAATCTTCTTAGGGCAGGCTGTGGATTCGGCTGTGAGTTTTGCGCATCGTATACCGAACGAATATCTATTAATAACCGATCGTACAAATCGACTCCATAGCAGTCAACGAGGATATTTGCGTCGTCAATCGAGATTGTACCCCTCAATGCAAGAAGTTGCGCTTCCAAAAAATCACGTCCATTTTCCCAATAGCGCTGGTCTACATTGCAGTCTCTTCTTCCCCTTTCGCGCGGTGCTTCCTGAGTATCGAAACCAATGAGTCGGCTTCTTTTCTCGACACGGTTTACCGGGATGCTGTTAATGTTTCGAAGTTCGACCGGATATTGACTTATCACGGCTTGCTTTATTGATTCGTCTTCACACGATCGATCGGCTAAGAATAACCCGTGAACCTTACTTACCTTCAGGCCACTCAAGCCATCGCCGTCACCCAACCTTGAATGCGGGAATTCCAAAGATAATCGAAGATAAGCGGAATCGTAACGGCTACTTTGCGCTGCGGTAACATTCCTGGGAAGAACTTCGTTGCTGATGATTTTCTGGTCGAAATGCGACGCGATTTCGGGAATGACGCGCAACGCTTTGTGCCAAGGTAACTTAACCTGTTTTAAAACCGGAAAACGATAAACGGCCCAAGAAAGGGTCAGGATCTCTTTTAGGTAAGAGTAGCTATAATCGATACGGTTTTGGTTGACGAGATCCCAGGCAACATTCAGGGAATGCATATTTCGCGAGCGGCCTATTTCATCAATTTGCTTGGCAATTTCTAAATTTTGCAAGAAAACATGATATGTTTCCAATTTGCCCAGATGCTTGAACATTGTCGAAACATTTTCAATCATTATGGCTTCGGTGGTTCCAGAAATCGACGGTTGAATTGATAGGGCGGATTCGCACTGAATGGACTCGATGAATGTGTAGAACTGCAAATTGGAAATATAGGCCTCGAATTGCGCGCGCGAGCGACAGCCTGTGGCTTCACGTACGGATCTTGGCAGGTTGTCGTCAGCGGTGGTTTGTGACCCCCTCCTACTTTCTCGAGGTGTACCCTCCGAAGCGCTGTCGTCATCATCGCCACCATCGCGGTCATCTTGGTCTTGGTTATCTTGGTCTTGGTCATCTTGTGTTGCTTCTATTCCCTGTAAACCAAACAATAAGAGAGCATTTGTCGCCCAAGTTATGGATATACTTGGCAGGCTTGCCTAGCACTCAAGAAGCTAGAGTTGCGCTTAGTAACCTTCCGCGTACATCCATAACTCAATAGTGTACGTATGTAATAGTGTACGCTTACTATTAGTTAACGAAGGTGTCAATTACATGCACAGTCGTACCCGGTTTACAGGGAGAGCAAGGAAAGAAGCAAAAGTGTACGTTTTATCAGGCACGACACGAAGCCTCATTTTCTTCCAATCTACAGTCGTTACAGATGAACTTGTTATGCATCCGCAGTTTCTCTTGCTCTAAAGACGATTGTCATTGGCTGATTCGTGATCATGTGAACTTGCACTGATACATTTAAATGTATCCCAATCTGGATAAATTTTCATCAAATGTATCCCGATTGGGATACATTGACCGGAACGTGATCATGGCCAGAAAAAGCACGTGCTCAAAACGTGACCAAGACCGGTGGCGTGATTGTGGCGTGGTGTTTTCGAAGCTCACTCTCGGTGATTCCAGGAAATTTGTTTTTAGTTCTTCGAAATTTGTCATTGAATCACAATGGAACAGTTTGTGGCTAAAACCGGCGCTTTCTACTTTTTATTCATAAAACGAAGTCAAAACAACTTTAAGAGCAGAAGGATTTCGAAAATGCCTTGAAAGTAAGTTAGTTGTTTCCTTTCTTTTGTACGTAGTTTACGTTACATTTGCAATGTTTTATAGAAGAAATAAAGTCGTGCTCAGGCGTGCTGTTATTAACCCTAATTTTTTCGTTCGTTTTCTTTTTTTTATTATTTTTCCATCCTTTGGATGTATAACAAAGCACTTAATGTATATTCCCTCGGGAAACTAGTTGGTTTTGTTTTCCCTCGAGTCTCGATGTTTCCCTCGACTTGGTCTCGGGAAACAGCAAGACTCTCTGGAAAAAAAAAATAACTGTTTCCCGAGGGGCCAGACATTACGTGTATAATGAACGGTGTTCAGATAATTAAGCAGCTAGTGACGGAAAAGGATTTTGCTCTGCCCGCTTGGAGTTTGGAGCCCACAAAGAAAAAAAAAAGGCAGTTACCTACCTATCTAGCCCTATTTACGCGCACATTATGAGAAAAGAAAATACCTGTGACAGCTCATCGATTTCCGAGGTGGTACTAGAGGGTTGTGTCGTACTCGTTTGAGAGGCTGGATTCGGCGGATCACCTTGTGGGCTGGCGTTAGCGGCAGCTGGACCTAATTGAAGATCTCTCTCTTTTAACACTGGCAACAAATACACTGCTTCTGTCCTTCGTTTCACGACACGAACAGCACGATCGATCTTTGTTTGATCTACATCTTTGAGAACCATCAAAACGTCGCCACGATACATTCCGACGACTTTGAATCCATAAGTTATATAAAGGCCAAGTGCCGCTGTGTTGTCAAAACCACCTGAAATTCAGGAAAAGTAAAATTAACCGTCATAATATAGCTAGCTTGTTGAGCCGCGCAGCCAAATTTCTATGCGTAAGCTTAGGCCCGTTTACACAGGCGATTTTTAATGCGATGCAACTTTTTGTCGCGTCTGAACTCGCAATAAAAGTCGCAGGTGTAAACTGGATTTTGTTGCCGGGATTTTTAAACATGTTTGAAACTTGTGCGATAAGGGGGCGACAAATTCGCCGCAGTTTATTACACTTGCGATTTTCGTGCGATTTTCATTGCGAGGTCGAGCGCGACAGAAGTTGCATTGGAAAGCATGACAAAAATCGCATGAAAACTCGCCTGTGTAAAGCGCGCCTTCGCGCTAATTGTTTACATGTATGCGCTTCCTTGCCGTGCACGTAATTCCTGACGCAACGCTAGGCCGCGTCATGCTTCACGGGCGCAGAGGAAGCTTTCCAACCACATATAGGGTGAGTAGCCGCTTACAGTTTGCTAGCTTAAATGGTCGGCGACCCCAACTTTTTTTTCTTAACAGATCACTTTTGTTAACGATTATCTACGTTTTGTGAGAAAATGAAAAAAAATCTATCGATTAAAAGTTTGATTTTTTTTTGTCCCACGCACGTTTGAATTCCGCTTTTTGATCTTTACGTTTTGCCGTAGGACGGGTTCAAATGCCTCTTTCAGGGCTAAGTTATACAAAAAGGATGGCAACCCTTGGAACTATTTACGCAACGGACGCACTTCTTATAAATTTGACCAAGATCGTTTGCCTCCGTTTACGCATCATCAATATTTTAAACTACAAACCCTGTAAGCCATGCTAAATTACGTGCGCCAATTTTTCAAAATCAGGGTAGTTTACTACAGGTATCTCTGAACAAAGTCCGTGACGCCCACTTTTTTGTATTTCTGACAACGGCCAATAGTCCACGCCATAGCGTGAGCAAATTGCTTTGCCAGGAATTTGTTTGTTTCACGCGCTTTTTGGCACAGGATTTGATGTACATTTCCACCGACAATGTTAGTGAGGAAGGCTCAAGAGAAAATAAAAAACAAACTGGAATAAAATGAGAAAGATGGAGAAAAAATGTAAATTTTGAATATCTATATTTGGTTTCTAAGGATAAAGCTATAACTTGTGTTACTCGGGTAAGGTAAGGTCAACTTTATTTAGGCAGGGTGGCCCAATCAGCACTTGGCTGGTATCAAAAGGGGCCCTGCGTAAATTAAGACTACTTTAAATTTCTATATATAAAGATTAATATTTACAATTATAAAAAACGGGTAAAAAGCGCTTTAAAAATACAAATGAAATATAATTATTTAAAAAAAAATTACAAATAAAAACTACTCTCTAAAATTAAGTCTAAGGAGATTTTTAAAAATGGGGAGCGATGTTGCTTCTTTTATTGTAGTGGGTAAATTATTAAAATGAAGCGCACCAGAGTATCTGAAAGTCCTTTTCCCTAGCGTTAACTTGGGTTTCGGCAAGTGAATGTCGTTCCTTTTCCTCGTGTTGTACTACGAGTACAAATCACCATAAGGGACACGATTCATATTTCTGGACAGAAAAGAAGTTTGCTCCTTTTTTTACATATACTATTGCGATATATCTTTTCCTAGATTTTTCTTATATCAAACGTGAATTTTTCTTTAAAAAATAACGTGTATAAAAAAAACCTTGAATAGAAAACAGAAGACTGAGAACTTCTGTTAAAGATATATTACATTTTAAATCTCAATATCAATTTTCCATCCAACTTTTACCCCCAATGAAAAGCCTTGTAAACCATAGGATCGTGTGATATTGAATTAAAGAAATCTTTGCTCATTCACCAAATGTTGGGGTTTGTATTCTTTGTGGATCGATCCAGTCTCATGTCATTGTAAGGGAATCAGCTGTGACATCTATTGCAATGCAGCGCTTTAGCTGAATTACACAAATGGTCATCAAGTTTAATTTAGGGATAGTTTTACTTCATAACTTATCTTGTCATTTATTATATTTTACAATAGAAACTTTTAAAACCTTACTTTATCCATCAAAACTATTTTAAAGCAATAGCATACCTTAGTTCTTAGCCTAAATTGGTCTCTGGTGATCTGGAAAGAACTTCACAGCCTTTTATCGTTCCTGTGCTGGTTTCAACCCCAAACACTAGAATACCATACTTGGAAAGGAGAACCCACTTTACTGCGATTTCCAATGCAATGCAGCGCTTTAGCTGAATTACACAAATGGTCATCAAGTTTAATTTAGGGTTAGTTTTACTTCCTAACTTATCTTGTCATTTATTATATTTTACAATAGAAACTTTTAAAACCTTACTTTATCCATCAAAACTATTTTAAAGCAATAGCATACCTTAGTTCTTAGCCTAAATTGGTCTCTGGTGATCTGGAAAGAACTTCACAGCCTTTTATCGTTCCTGTGCTGGTTTCAACCCCAAACACTAGAATACCATCCTTGGAAAGGAGAACCCACTTTACTGTGATTTCCAATGCAATGCAGCGCTTTAGCTGAATTACACAAATGGTCATCAAGTTTAATTTAGGGTTAGTTTTACTTCATAACTTATCTTGTCATTTATTATATTTTACAATAGAAACTTTTAAAACCTTACTTTATCCATCAAAACTATTTTAAAACAATAGCATACCTTAGTTCTTTTTCACCCATAACAAGTCCCATCAGGAACGTTATTTACTTCATTTGTTTCATTTATTTACTTCATTTGTTATCATTATTATTGTATTTGGCTATTGCAAGGTCTTTAATCTCTTGTGGGATTAGAGGGCCAAACAATTTTCTTTTCCTTATCACATAAACCTGTTCCAGTGGTGGTTTCTACTGCAATAACTTTGCCATCATTTTTGCTAAGTGTATCTGTCTCCTTTGCGCATCTATCGATTAGTCCAAACTTCAAAACTGCCAAATGGTGTACGCGGAAGAGTTGCTCGATTGTCTCTGTATACTTGGCAATAAGAGTTGCGTAAAGGCCCGTTTACACAAGCGATTTTTGTCGCGCAACTCAATGCAATTTTTGTCGCGCCGAAGATTCATCAAGTTTCGAACAGGTTCGAAACTCCTACGACATCGCGGCGATTTGATGGCGATTTTATCGCCGCGATATCGCAGGAGTCTTCATGCAACTTCGGGGCGAGAAAAATTACATTGAGTTGCGCGACGAAAATCGCCTGTGTAGACGGGCCTTCCTTAAGAGTTGCTCGAACAAAAAAGTGGCACACGAGGCGGTAGCAGAGTGTGTCGCTAATGTTCTTACCGCATTTGTACGTCTTTTTGTTCTATAACTGAACAGACCCACAGCAAAATCGAATCTTTTGTTTTATACAATAACACAAGGCTTCTGTTCACATCAGTATCGTTAAAGAGCAATGCCGCTATCGGTGAGCTGACGTTGTTTTCATTTGGTGATAAAGTTTTCCGTAATCACGAAGCACTGTGAAACCGATTAATACGTAAACTGAAGGAAAACAAAAACTTCCAGCGAAAACAACTAAGCCCTATTCCATTTGTACATTCACCTTACTAAACTTCAAGTCAGCTTTCAATTTCCTTTCATTGATTTCCCGCCGCGTCGTCAAACTGCGCGAGCATCGGACAAACACTTACAGCTTTCGTTTGTTCAGCCCTGTTAAATGCCACAAATAGTAAACAGTATTTGGCAGACTGTTTCTCCATGTAGATTTATAAGTAAGATGAGCTTTCTCTTCATGTTTTGGCTGCAAGTTTTGATAAACTTTGCCGATAAGACTGCTATGAACTCCGAACAGGCGCGCGACTCACACCACGCAGTGCCGTCACCTGTGTGTCTACTCTAAAGGCCTGTTTACACAAGCGATTTTTGACGCTCAACTTACGCCCAAGTTGCATGAAGTCTCCTGCGATTTCGCGGCGATAGAATCGCCATGGAATCGCCGCGAGTTCCAAAAAACTCGCTTAAGGTCATTCCCCCGAAATAGAACTGAACATAGATTTTCAACCAAACTTTGCCTACGTGTTGGTTACCTCAAGGGAACTTAAATTTTGAAATAAAAAAGGGGCCCACATTCGTTTAGGAACAGGAAGACCTTGTATATACCACATAATTCCTTAATAATTCCTTTGCGAGTACTGGCAAAGTGCACGTTTCTGGTGGTAATCTTTTTTAAACATACAAATTGATCTGTATTCATTTTATAGAAAGAATTTAATCGTTGCACCCAAAATACGTGAAAAAATTGATAGGTCACCATACTCGCTCGCGCACGCTAATTAATTAGCCCGCAAGGGCTACGGGTCAATAGCCCATGAGGCGAAGCCGAATGGGCTATTGACCCGTGGCCTTTGAGGGCGAAGGGTCTAATTGTTTTAGTATCACCCAAATAGTCGGACAGAAAAAACAATAATAAAGTTAGCAAATACAAGTTGAAGAAAGATTTATTTGGGAATAAAACGAAAGCAAGCGTCACGAATTTCGCTACTCGATGACTATTAGTAATAGTCCTCTAGTAGCGTAGCCAATCAAAATGCAGGATTTGCATTAGTCCACTAGTTGGGTGATACTAATTACGGGTAAAATACTGCGCATTAAGGATGCGCAATACAATACAGGGCAATGACCTTAAAGCGTGAACCAGTTATTTTCTAACATTGCCGATGGAAATATACATCAAAAACCGCACGAGAGTGACATATATTTGGGACGTGATCGGCGTGCACTATTTAAGTTTTTTTTGTCCATTTTTTTTTTCACAATTTAACTTTTGTTTCCAGTTTTTATTACCATGCCTATCATTTTTAATTGGGCGTTTAGCAGACTATCCGAGCTCGGATCGATGTAAAATTTAAAACAATTATTGCATAAGGCTTTTGTGATGTCCGGCATAATCAAGGTCGATATAAGTGTTAGCAGCCGAAGCCTTCACTTTCCTCGACCGTGATTATTCCGGATATCACAATAACCGAATATAATAACCTTTTTCATTATACATTGTTTTTAAACAAGGTACATTATTTCAAAGCGACTGCTATCAAATTGTTACCTGCTAAAAGAAGCCACACATACATCGTAGATTGGCGTCGTTCGTTTAAATTTTGTTCATGTAGTGCTTCTAGACCTGTTGCTACACACATATCTCCCAGGCATTTTGCTTTCTGGTCAACGTGACGGATACAGTAACTTAGTTCCCATATCGATTTTCGGCTGGTGTTGAGTAAATCTCTATCAATTTCTAGCAAAGGAAGGGGTTGAATTTGGGAAGGGTCGTAGCACATCTTCTTGAACATTGCGATGCCGCACGGATTTCCGCTGGCTTTATCGAAAGCGACAACCGTTAACCGATCGTTTTGCGCGCGAAATAACTGGGAAATTGAATCTTTGTATGTTTTGATGTTGAGATGGTTTTTAGAAGCTTCCCCAGGATCAAGTAACGATTGTAATGTCTTTACATCTGTGGATTCCGCAAGAGACCGGCCATCTTGATAAATCTGAGTGAAAATGAATAGAACACAACTAGCGAATTACTAGACATTCACTAAGTAAAAGAAATATTGTAAGTAGATCTTTTATCAAAACACACACAAAAAAAGCCTTGACTGTGCTTTGTTCTGTTACAAAGATGTAAGCCGAAGCACTGGAATAAAAAGTAGAGATGAAAGACCTAAGCACGGTCAAGGCTTTTTATTTCTCTGATAACTAACGCGCGGAACGATTTCACTGATATTTTGCAATGTCGTAGACACATGGGAACGAGCTTTTAACCAAAAAATAATTACCGCGTCGTGTACACCAGACAGGAGCAAAAGCATTTGTCACAGAAAAATTGTGACATAACACTTGTTTCGAGTTTGCTCCTGTCTGGACGCGGCTTTGGTTACCTTTAAGGGACTTGCACTATATAGAGGAAAAACGGTCTGAATGCATGCGCAAAATGCCTAAACATTAATAAGGCAAAATGACAAAGTTTTACATGAGAGAAACAATGAATTTCTTTGAGTTTATCACTGTGATTTTCTCTCTAGAGTCAACAATTAACATGAATTTGCAGTAATGAATGATGTCACGTATATTGCGCGAGACCCTGTCAGAAGTAACGAAAGACCATCATGTATAAATTGACACTATGAGTCTCGAGCTCAATAAGAACTAAATAGATTACCTTTGTTTAGACACGGTAGTATTTGAAGCTTCAGAAAAGGATTAAATCGTCAGCGAATATTATCTGTAGTACCATCGAATGAGGGTTTATTAGGAATGAGGGTTAAACGAGAGTCAGTTTGCTACGGCACATCTGAATCTTAATAACGGAAAAGTGTATAGGCCTGAAACTTTGTATGAAGGGAATCTCCGGTCATATTAATCACATCAACGTCGAGATTTTACTATGGTTTTTCGGGACCTTCGAGAAACGGTTCCCTGGACGTTGCAACGATCTGGAATCAGACCTGTACAACTTTCTGTTATAGAATGTTCAGGGAATTGCGTCGCGCTGATTGGTTAGTTCGAGTTCATTATTATTATGTGTACATGTTTATATAGCGAGATAGAATTTGAGCGAACAGACCTTAGAAATAAAATTCTACATTTCCTATATTTTCACATGTGAAGTAATTAATATTTAGTAAATAACTGAAATAAGTATTAAGTAAATAAACCCCTTCGGGCGGGTTTCACGGTTTTGTACTTCCGGAGGAAATTGCAACAAGGCCAAAGTGTAGCTTTTACTCTGCAATTTTGTTATCCCAGATTTGAGCGATAAACTTGTGATGAATACGACAGTTGTAGAAAAGTTTACACTTGAGTATAAATATTAAAAAAATGTAGTGTGTCGTTTTCTGGTGAATAAAGTGTTGCTTTTCCACGAGTCATATTTTGGCGTGTTCATTTTCCTGTACTCGTACCTGCAAACTGAAGCTACAATGTGATAAAGCGTTGATGTGAAGGAATGCCATTTTTCAGTTTAACACTAACTCAAGCTCGATTTTTACTGCTCTCTGCAAGAGATTTTCAAATCTAACGGTCGGCAACTGATTTGAAATCTTTTACTCCTCCCCAGTCCACGGCTTTCCAACCTCTATGTACTGGGCGCTAGCGACTTCTCAATAATTAATACTACTCTGAGTGTATGATATACACTCAGAGTTCTATTGATCTGTAATGATAATGACGTCACCACATACACGCAGATTCCAGTGACCGCCATCTTGGGAGTCTGATCAATACCAGGTAAGTTATTTCTCAGTTGTAATGAGCGATAGAAAACAAATGTCCTGCGACCTCGAGACTCAGAAGACTGACTGCTGTAAGCTTATCCTGTAAAACTAGTAAAGAGACAAGTGATTGGCCAATACAAGACTGTGAAATATAGTCACCACGCACATTTCCCGCGACCACTACATCACCATGTATGAAATATATTCTGTACTTTCATTTGAACCAAATTTTTCATGGTCTGAATATCACAGGGAACTCTAAAGCAACCTTTTTGCAGCCTGGCGTATAGAACTTTGGACGAACGCTGTGGCACAAAATTAACTACATGAAGTACCAGTTCTGGTAAGTGGAAGTCAATAAACACTTCACAATAAGAAATAATTTTATCTTGATCAGCTGCTTTTTTGGTAGCAATTTCAACCAGCTGATCATGAGTGAGCAATTGATCAGGTAATTAAACAATGCATGCAATTCCAGGCCTCTGAATTCTGATCTGCATGTCAGATCAGTGCAATTTAATGAAGAGTTTGATTTTTTTGATTTTTTAATTCATCGAAAGGTTTACCTAATGAAAATTGAGCTCATTGAAGGGGACGGCTGGTCTCAGGGGTGGGGGGGGGGTGCATTTCGGCCGCCCTGAAGCCTGGGTGTTAGACGAACCATGTGCACGTCTGCAGCCGATCTGCAGGGTGAAATATATATTCCAGACCTGTACGTACTTCTCGATGAGTACATTATAGACTTTACAAATATCCCTGCAGACATGAAATGAATTATTTGAATAATGATGATGTCATCAGTTGTATCATACTTTAAGCTACTGAGCTCAGTAAGCTTAGCAAGAGAGAATGATTTCATCAGACTTGTTAATTGTTATATATGGTTAATTAGCTAATACTGGGCTAGGGTTAAATGTCAGCTGCAGTTCTGATCTTTCTAAGCAATTCTCCCAACTGGAACAAGAAGAGAATATAGGTATTCGAGCTGAGATCGTCCAGGAGAATTTGTAGCTTGATATAAGTCAGGGTTAATTAATAGATGTATTAAGAACATTTCTTCAATAAAAATGCTGGCCCTATTAATTCATGTGTACATAATGTGTGATTATAATCCTGACGGGATTGCTTTAATTTGCAGGCGACTTAAATTGATCTAAGCGTCCGTCCCAGCCAGTGACTCTTAAAGATCGGCTGCTTTTTTGGTAGCAATTTCAACCAGCTGATCATGAGTGAGCAATTGATCAGGTAATTAAACAATGCATGCAATTCCAGGCCTCTGAATTCTGATCTGCATGTCAGATCAGTGCAATTTAATGAAGAGTTTGATTTTTTTGATTTTTTAATTCATCGAAAGGTTTACCTAATGAAAATTGAGCTCATTGAAGGGGACGGCTGGTCTCAGGGGTGGGGGGGGGGGGTGCATTTCGGCCGCCCTGAAGCCTGGGTGTTAGACGAACCATGTGCACGTCTGCAGCCGATCTGCAGGGTGAAATATATATTCCAGACCTGTACGTACTTCTCGATGAGTACATTATAGACTTTACAAATATCCCTGCAGACATGAAATGAATTATTTGAATAATGATGATGTCATCAGTTGTATCATACTTTAAGCTACTGAGCTCAGTAAGCTTAGCAAGAGAGAATGATTTCATCAGACTTGTTAATTGTTATATATGGTTAATTAGCTAATACTGGGCTAGGGTTAAATGTCAGCTGCAGTTCTGATCTTTCTAAGCAATTCTCCCAACTGGAACAAGAAGAGAATATAGGTATTCGAGCTGAGATCGTCCAGGAGAATTTGTAGCTTGATATAAGTCAGGGTTAATTAATAGATGTATTAAGAACATTTCTTCAATAAAAATGCTGGCCCTATTAATTCATGTGTACATAATGTGTGATTATAATCCTGACGGGATTGCTTTAATTTGCAGGCGACTTAAATTGATCTAAGCGTCCGTCCCAGCCAGTGACTCTTAAAGATCGGCTGCTTTTTTGGTAGCAATTTCAACCAGCTGATCATGAGTGAGCAATTGATCAGGTAATTAAACAATGCATGCAATTCCAGGCCTCTGAATTCTGATCTGCATGTCAGATCAGTGCAATTTAATGAAGAGTTTGATTTTTTTGATTTTTTAATTCATCGAAAGGTTTACCTAATGAAAATTGAGCTCATTGAAGGGGACGGCTGGTCTCAGGGGTGGGGGGGGGGGGTGCATTTCGGCCGCCCTGAAGCCTGGGTGTTAGACGAACCATGTGCACGTCTGCAGCCGATCTGCAGGGTGAAATATATATTCCAGACCTGTACGTACTTCTCGATGAGTACATTATAGACTTTACAAATATCCCTGCAGACATGAAATGAATTATTTGAATAATGATGATGTCATCAGTTGTATCATACTTTAAGCTACTGAGCTCAGTAAGCTTAGCAAGAGAGAATGATTTCATCAGACTTGTTAATTGTTATATATGGTTAATTAGCTAATACTGGGCTAGGGTTAAATGTCAGCTGCAGTTCTGATCTTTCTAAGCAATTCTCCCAACTGGAACAAGAAGAGAATATAGGTATTCGAGCTGAGATCGTCCAGGAGAATTTGTAGCTTGATATAAGTCAGGGTTAATTAATAGATGTATTAAGAACATTTCTTCAATAAAAATGCTGGCCCTATTAATTCATGTGTACATAATGTGTGATTATAATCCTGACGGGATTGCTTTAATTTGCAGGCGACTTAAATTGATCTAAGCGTCCGTCCCAGCCAGTGACTCTTAAAGATCGGCTGCTTTTTTGGTAGCAATTTCAACCAGCTGATCATGAGTGAGCAATTGATCAGGTAATTAAACAATGCATGCAATTCCAGGCCTCTGAATTCTGATCTGCATGTCAGATCAGTGCAATTTAATGAAGAGTTTGATTTTTTTGATTTTTTAATTCATCGAAAGGTTTACCTAATGAAAATTGAGCTCATTGAAGGGGACGGCTGGTCTCAGGGGTGGGGGGGGGGGGTGCATTTCGGCCGCCCTGAAGCCTGGGTGTTAGACGAACCATGTGCACGTCTGCAGCCGATCTGCAGGGTGAAATATATATTCCAGACCTGTACGTACTTCTCGATGAGTACATTATAGACTTTACAAATATCCCTGCAGACATGAAATGAATTATTTGAATAATGATGATGTCATCAGTTGTATCATACTTTAAGCTACTGAGCTCAGTAAGCTTAGCAAGAGAGAATGATTTCATCAGACTTGTTAATTGTTATATATGGTTAATTAGCTAATACTGGGCTAGGGTTAAATGTCAGCTGCAGTTCTGATCTTTCTAAGCAATTCTCCCAACTGGAACAAGAAGAGAATATAGGTATTCGAGCTGAGATCGTCCAGGAGAATTTGTAGCTTGATATAAGTCAGGGTTAATTAATAGATGTATTAAGAACATTTCTTCAATAAAAATGCTGGCCCTATTAATTCATGTGTACATAATGTGTGATTATAATCCTGACGGGATTGCTTTAATTTGCAGGCGACTTAAATTGATCTAAGCGTCCGTCCCAGCCAGTGACTCTTAAAGATCGGCTGCTTTTTTGGTAGCAATTTCAACCAGCTGATCATGAGTGAGCAATTGATCAGGTAATTAAACAATGCATGCAATTCCAGGCCTCTGAATTCTGATCTGCATGTCAGATCAGTGCAATTTAATGAAGAGTTTGATTTTTTTGATTTTTTAATTCATCGAAAGGTTTACCTAATGAAAATTGAGCTCATTGAAGGGGACGGCTGGTCTCAGGGGTGGGGGGGGGGGGGTGCATTTCGGCCGCCCTGAAGCCTGGGTGTTAGACGAACCATGTGCACGTCTGCAGCCGATCTGCAGGGTGAAATATATATTCCAGACCTGTACGTACTTCTCGATGAGTACATTATAGACTTGACAAATATCCCTGCAGACATGAAATGAATTATTTGAATAATGATGATGTCATCAGTTGTATCATACTTTAAGCTACTGAGCTCAGTAAGCTTAGCAAGAGAGAATGATTTCATCAGACTTGTTAATTGTTATATATGGTTAATTAGCTAATACTGGGCTAGGGTTAAATGTCAGCTGCAGTTCTGATCTTTCTAAGCAATTCTCCCAACTGGAACAAGAAGAGAATATAGGTATTCGAGCTGAGATCGTCCAGGAGAATTTGTAGCTTGATATAAGTCAGGGTTAATTAATAGATGTATTAAGAACATTTCTTCAATAAAAATGCTGGCCCTATTAATTCATGTGTACATAATGTGTGATTATAATCCTGACGGGATTGCTTTAATTTGCAGGCGACTTAAATTGATCTAAGCGTCCGTCCCAGCCAGTGACTCTTAAAGATCAGCTGCTTTTTTGGTAGCAATTTCAACCAGCTGATCATGAGTGAGCAATTGATCAGGTAATTAAACAATGCATGCAATTCCAGGCCTCTGAATTCTGATCTGCATGTCAGATCAGTGCAATTTAATGAAGAGTTTGATTTTTTTGATTTTTTAATTCATCGAAAGGTTTACCTAATGAAAATTGAGCTCATTGAAGGGGACGGCTGGTCTCAGGGGTGGGGGGGGGGGGGTGCATTTCGGCCGCCCTGAAGCCTGGGTGTTAGACGAACCATGTGCACGTCTGCAGCCGATCTGCAGGGTGAAATATATATTCCAGACCTGTACGTACTTCTCGATGAGTACATTATAGACTTGACAAATATCCCTGCAGACATGAAATGAATTATTTGAATAATGATGATGTCATCAGTTGTATCATACTTTAAGCTACTGAGCTCAGTAAGCTTAGCAAGAGAGAATGATTTCATCAGACTTGTTAATTGTTATATATGGTTAATTAGCTAATACTGGGCTAGGGTTAAATGTCAGCTGCAGTTCTGATCTTTCTAAGCAATTCTCCCAACTGGAACAAGAAGAGAATATAGGTATTCGAGCTGAGATCGTCCAGGAGAATTTGTAGCTTGATATAAGTCAGGGTTAATTAATAGATGTATTAAGAACATTTCTTCAATAAAAATGCTGGCCCTATTAATTCATGTGTACATAATGTGTGATTATAATCCTGACGGGATTGCTTTAATTTGCAGGCGACTTAAATTGATCTAAGCGTCCGTCCCAGCCAGTGACTCTTAAAGATCAGCTGCTTTTTTGGTAGCAATTTCAACCAGCTGATCATGAGTGAGCAATTGATCAGGTAATTAAACAATGCATGCAATTCCAGGCCTCTGAATTCTGATCTGCATGTCAGATCAGTGCAATTTAATGAAGAGTTTGATTTTTTTGATTTTTTAATTCATCGAAAGGTTTACCTAATGAAAATTGAGCTCATTGAAGGGGACGGCTGGTCTCAGGGGTGGGGGGGGGGGGTGCATTTCGGCCGCCCTGAAGCCTGGGTGTTAGACGAACCATGTGCACGTCTGCAGCCGATCTGCAGGGTGAAATATATATTCCAGACCTGTACGTACTTCTCGATGAGTACATTATAGACTTGACAAATATCCCTGCAGACATGAAATGAATTATTTGAATAATGATGATGTCATCAGTTGTATCATACTTTAAGCTACTGAGCTCAGTAAGCTTAGCAAGAGAGAATGATTTCATCAGACTTGTTAATTGTTATATATGGTTAATTAGCTAATACTGGGCTAGGGTTAAATGTCAGCTGCAGTTCTGATCTTTCTAAGCAATTCTCCCAACTGGAACAAGAAGAGAATATAGGTATTCGAGCTGAGATCGTCCAGGAGAATTTGTAGCTTGATATAAGTCAGGGTTAATTAATAGATGTATTAAGAACATTTCTTCAATAAAAATGCTGGCCCTATTAATTCATGTGTACATAATGTGTGATTATAATCCTGACGGGATTGCTTTAATTTGCAGGCGACTTAAATTGATCTAAGCGTCCGTCCCAGCCAGTGACTCTTAAAGATCAGCTGCTTTTTTGGTAGCAATTTCAACCAGCTGATCATGAGTGAGCAATTGATCAGGTAATTAAACAATGCATGCAATTCCAGGCCTCTGAATTCTGATCTGCATGTCAGATCAGTGCAATTTAATGAAGAGTTTGATTTTTTTGATTTTTTAATTCATCGAAAGGTTTACCTAATGAAAATTGAGCTCATTGAAGGGGACGGCTGGTCTCAGGGGTGGGGGGGGGGGGTGCATTTCGGCCGCCCTGAAGCCTGGGTGTTAGACGAACCATGTGCACGTCTGCAGCCGATCTGCAGGGTGAAATATATATTCCAGACCTGTACGTACTTCTCGATGAGTACATTATAGACTTGACAAATATCCCTGCAGACATGAAATGAATTATTTGAATAATGATGATGTCATCAGTTGTATCATACTTTAAGCTACTGAGCTCAGTAAGCTTAGCAAGAGAGAATGATTTCATCAGACTTGTTAATTGTTATATATGGTTAATTAGCTAATACTGGGCTAGGGTTAAATGTCAGCTGCAGTTCTGATCTTTCTAAGCAATTCTCCCAACTGGAACAAGAAGAGAATATAGGTATTCGAGCTGAGATCGTCCAGGAGAATTTGTAGCTTGATATAAGTCAGGGTTAATTAATAGATGTATTAAGAACATTTCTTCAATAAAAATGCTGGCCCTATTAATTCATGTGTACATAATGTGTGATTATAATCCTGACGGGATTGCTTTAATTTGCAGGCGACTTAAATTGATCTAAGCGTCCGTCCCAGCCAGTGACTCTTAAAGATCAGCTGCTTTTTTGGTAGCAATTTCAACCAGCTGATCATGAGTGAGCAATTGATCAGGTAATTAAACAATGCATGCAATTCCAGGCCTCTGAATTCTGATCTGCATGTCAGATCAGTGCAATTTAATGAAGAGTTTGATTTTTTTGATTTTTTAATTCATCGAAAGGTTTACCTAATGAAAATTGAGCTCATTGAAGGAGACGGCTGGTCTCAGGGGTGGGGGGGGGGGGTGCATTTCGGCCGCCCTGAAGCCTGGGTGTTAGACGAACCATGTGCACGTCTGCAGCCGATCTGCAGGGTGAAATATATATTCCAGACCTGTACGTACTTCTCGATGAGTACATTATAGACTTGACAAATATCCCTGCAGACATGAAATGAATTATTTGAATAATGATGATGTCATCAGTTGTATCATACTTTAAGCTACTGAGCTCAGTAAGCTTAGCAAGAGAGAATGATTTCATCAGACTTGTTAATTGTTATATATGGTTAATTAGCTAATACTGGGCTAGGGTTAAATGTCAGCTGCAGTTCTGATCTTTCTAAGCAATTCTCCCAACTGGAACAAGAAGAGAATATAGGTATTCGAGCTGAGATCGTCCAGGAGAATTTGTAGCTTGATATAAGTCAGGGTTAATTAATAGATGTATTAAGAACATTTCTTCAATAAAAATGCTGGCCCTATTAATTCATGTGTACATAATGTGTGATTATAATCCTGACGGGATTGCTTTAATTTGCAGGCGACTTAAATTGATCTAAGCGTCCGTCCCAGCCAGTGACTCTTAAAGATCAGCTGCTTTTTTGGTAGCAATTTCAACCAGCTGATCATGAGTGAGCAATTGATCAGGTAATTAAACAATGCATGCAATTCCAGGCCTCTGAATTCTGATCTGCATGTCAGATCAGTGCAATTTAATGAAGAGTTTGATTTTTTTGATTTTTTAATTCATCGAAAGGTTTACCTAATGAAAATTGAGCTCATTGAAGGGGACGGCTGGTCTCAGGGGTGGGGGGGGGGGGGTGCATTTCGGCCGCCCTGAAGCCTGGGTGTTAGACGAACCATGTGCACGTCTGCAGCCGATCTGCAGGGTGAAATATATATTCCAGACCTGTACGTACTTCTCGATGAGTACATTATAGACTTGACAAATATCCCTGCAGACATGAAATGAATTATTTGAATAATGATGATGTCATCAGTTGTATCATACTTTAAGCTACTGAGCTCAGTAAGCTTAGCAAGAGAGAATGATTTCATCAGACTTGTTAATTGTTATATATGGTTAATTAGCTAATACTGGGCTAGGGTTAAATGTCAGCTGCAGTTCTGATCTTTCTAAGCAATTCTCCCAACTGGAACAAGAAGAGAATATAGGTATTCGAGCTGAGATCGTCCAGGAGAATTTGTAGCTTGATATAAGTCAGGGTTAATTAATAGATGTATTAAGAACATTTCTTCAATAAAAATGCTGGCCCTATTAATTCATGTGTACATAATGTGTGATTATAATCCTGACGGGATTGCTTTAATTTGCAGGCGACTTAAATTGATCTAAGCGTCCGTCCCAGCCAGTGACTCTTAAAGATCAGCTGCTTTTTTGGTAGCAATTTCAACCAGCTGATCATGAGTGAGCAATTGATCAGGTAATTAAACAATGCATGCAATTCCAGGCCTCTGAATTCTGATCTGCATGTCAGATCAGTGCAATTTAATGAAGAGTTTGATTTTTTTGATTTTTTAATTCATCGAAAGGTTTACCTAATGAAAATTGAGCTCATTGAAGGGGACGGCTGGTCTCAGGGGTGGGGGGGGGGGGTGCATTTCGGCCGCCCTGAAGCCTGGGTGTTAGACGAACCATGTGCACGTCTGCAGCCGATCTGCAGGGTGAAATATATATTCCAGACCTGTACGTACTTCTCGATGAGTACATTATAGACTTGACAAATATCCCTGCAGACATGAAATGAATTATTTGAATAATGATGATGTCATCAGTTGTATCATACTTTAAGCTACTGAGCTCAGTAAGCTTAGCAAGAGAGAATGATTTCATCAGACTTGTTAATTGTTATATATGGTTAATTAGCTAATACTGGGCTAGGGTTAAATGTCAGCTGCAGTTCTGATCTTTCTAAGCAATTCTCCCAACTGGAACAAGAAGAGAATATAGGTATTCGAGCTGAGATCGTCCAGGAGAATTTGTAGCTTGATATAAGTCAGGGTTAATTAATAGATGTATTAAGAACATTTCTTCAATAAAAATGCTGGCCCTATTAATTCATGTGTACATAATGTGTGATTATAATCCTGACGGGATTGCTTTAATTTGCAGGCGACTTAAATTGATCTAAGCGTCCGTCCCAGCCAGTGACTCTTAAAGATCAGCTGCTTTTTTGGTAGCAATTTCAACCAGCTGATCATGAGTGAGCAATTGATCAGGTAATTAAACAATGCATGCAATTCCAGGCCTCTGAATTCTGATCTGCATGTCAGATCAGTGCAATTTAATGAAGAGTTTGATTTTTTTGATTTTTTAATTCATCGAAAGGTTTACCTAATGAAAATTGAGCTCATTGAAGGGGACGGCTGGTCTCAGGGGTGGGGGGGGGGGGTGCATTTCGGCCGCCCTGAAGCCTGGGTGTTAGACGAACCATGTGCACGTCTGCAGCCGATCTGCAGGGTGAAATATATATTCCAGACCTGTACGTACTTCTCGATGAGTACATTATAGACTTGACAAATATCCCTGCAGACATGAAATGAATTATTTGAATAATGATGATGTCATCAGTTGTATCATACTTTAAGCTACTGAGCTCAGTAAGCTTAGCAAGAGAGAATGATTTCATCAGACTTGTTAATTGTTATATATGGTTAATTAGCTAATACTGGGCTAGGGTTAAATGTCAGCTGCAGTTCTGATCTTTCTAAGCAATTCTCCCAACTGGAACAAGAAGAGAATATAGGTATTCGAGCTGAGATCGTCCAGGAGAATTTGTAGCTTGATATAAGTCAGGGTTAATTAATAGATGTATTAAGAACATTTCTTCAATAAAAATGCTGGCCCTATTAATTCATGTGTACATAATGTGTGATTATAATCCTGACGGGATTGCTTTAATTTGCAGGCGACTTAAATTGATCTAAGCGTCCGTCCCAGCCAGTGACTCTTAAAGATCAGCTGCTTTTTTGGTAGCAATTTCAACCAGCTGATCATGAGTGAGCAATTGATCAGGTAATTAAACAATGCATGCAATTCCAGGCCTCTGAATTCTGATCTGCATGTCAGATCAGTGCAATTTAATGAAGAGTTTGATTTTTTTGATTTTTTAATTCATCGAAAGGTTTACCTAATGAAAATTGAGCTCATTGAAGGGGACGGCTGGTCTCAGGGGTGGGGGGGGGGGGTGCATTTCGGCCGCCCTGAAGCCTGGGTGTTAGACGAACCATGTGCACGTCTGCAGCCGATCTGCAGGGTGAAATATATATTCCAGACCTGTACGTACTTCTCGATGAGTACATTATAGACTTGACAAATATCCCTGCAGACATGAAATGAATTATTTGAATAATGATGATGTCATCAGTTGTATCATACTTTAAGCTACTGAGCTCAGTAAGCTTAGCAAGAGAGAATGATTTCATCAGACTTGTTAATTGTTATATATGGTTAATTAGCTAATACTGGGCTAGGGTTAAATGTCAGCTGCAGTTCTGATCTTTCTAAGCAATTCTCCCAACTGGAACAAGAAGAGAATATAGGTATTCGAGCTGAGATCGTCCAGGAGAATTTGTAGCTTGATATAAGTCAGGGTTAATTAATAGATGTATTAAGAACATTTCTTCAATAAAAATGCTGGCCCTATTAATTCATGTGTACATAATGTGTGATTATAATCCTGACGGGATTGCTTTAATTTGCAGGCGACTTAAATTGATCTAAGCGTCCGTCCCAGCCAGTGACTCTTAAAGATCAGCTGCTTTTTTGGTAGCAATTTCAACCAGCTGATCATGAGTGAGCAATTGATCAGGTAATTAAACAATGCATGCAATTCCAGGCCTCTGAATTCTGATCTGCATGTCAGATCAGTGCAATTTAATGAAGAGTTTGATTTTTTTGATTTTTTAATTCATCGAAAGGTTTACCTAATGAAAATTGAGCTCATTGAAGGGGACGGCTGGTCTCAGGGGTGGGGGGGGGGGTGCATTTCGGCCGCCCTGAAGCCTGGGTGTTAGACGAACCATGTGCACGTCTGCAGCCGATCTGCAGGGTGAAATATATATTCCAGACCTGTACGTACTTCTCGATGAGTACATTATAGACTTGACAAATATCCCTGCAGACATGAAATGAATTATTTGAATAATGATGATGTCATCAGTTGTATCATACTTTAAGCTACTGAGCTCAGTAAGCTTAGCAAGAGAGAATGATTTCATCAGACTTGTTAATTGTTATATATGGTTAATTAGCTAATACTGGGCTAGGGTTAAATGTCAGCTGCAGTTCTGATCTTTCTAAGCAATTCTCCCAACTGGAACAAGAAGAGAATATAGGTATTCGAGCTGAGATCGTCCAGGAGAATTTGTAGCTTGATATAAGTCAGGGTTAATTAATAGATGTATTAAGAACATTTCTTCAATAAAAATGCTGGCCCTATTAATTCATGTGTACATAATGTGTGATTATAATCCTGACGGGATTGCTTTAATTTGCAGGCGACTTAAATTGATCTAAGCGTCCGTCCCAGCCAGTGACTCTTAAAGATCAGCTGCTTTTTTGGTAGCAATTTCAACCAGCTGATCATGAGTGAGCAATTGATCAGGTAATTAAACAATGCATGCAATTCCAGGCCTCTGAATTCTGATCTGCATGTCAGATCAGTGCAATTTAATGAAGAGTTTGATTTTTTTGATTTTTTAATTCATCGAAAGGTTTACCTAATGAAAATTGAGCTCATTGAAGGGGACGGCTGGTCTCAGGGGTGGGGGGGGGGGGTGCATTTCGGCCGCCCTGAAGCCTGGGTGTTAGACGAACCATGTGCACGTCTGCAGCCGATCTGCAGGGTGAAATATATATTCCAGACCTGTACGTACTTCTCGATGAGTACATTATAGACTTGACAAATATCCCTGCAGACATGAAATGAATTATTTGAATAATGATGATGTCATCAGTTGTATCATACTTTAAGCTACTGAGCTCAGTAAGCTTAGCAAGAGAGAATGATTTCATCAGACTTGTTAATTGTTATATATGGTTAATTAGCTAATACTGGGCTAGGGTTAAATGTCAGCTGCAGTTCTGATCTTTCTAAGCAATTCTCCCAACTGGAACAAGAAGAGAATATAGGTATTCGAGCTGAGATCGTCCAGGAGAATTTGTAGCTTGATATAAGTCAGGGTTAATTAATAGATGTATTAAGAACATTTCTTCAATAAAAATGCTGGCCCTATTAATTCATGTGTACATAATGTGTGATTATAATCCTGACGGGATTGCTTTAATTTGCAGGCGACTTAAATTGATCTAAGCGTCCGTCCCAGCCAGTGACTCTTAAAGATCAGCTGCTTTTTTGGTAGCAATTTCAACCAGCTGATCATGAGTGAGCAATTGATCAGGTAATTAAACAATGCATGCAATTCCAGGCCTCTGAATTCTGATCTGCATGTCAGATCAGTGCAATTTAATGAAGAGTTTGATTTTTTTGATTTTTTAATTCATCGAAAGGTTTACCTAATGAAAATTGAGCTCATTGAAGGGGACGGCTGGTCTCAGGGGTGGGGGGGGGGGGTGCATTTCGGCCGCCCTGAAGCCTGGGTGTTAGACGAACCATGTGCACGTCTGCAGCCGATCTGCAGGGTGAAATATATATTCCAGACCTGTACGTACTTCTCGATGAGTACATTATAGACTTGACAAATATCCCTGCAGACATGAAATGAATTATTTGAATAATGATGATGTCATCAGTTGTATCATACTTTAAGCTACTGAGCTCAGTAAGCTTAGCAAGAGAGAATGATTTCATCAGACTTGTTAATTGTTATATATGGTTAATTAGCTAATACTGGGCTAGGGTTAAATGTCAGCTGCAGTTCTGATCTTTCTAAGCAATTCTCCCAACTGGAACAAGAAGAGAATATAGGTATTCGAGCTGAGATCGTCCAGGAGAATTTGTAGCTTGATATAAGTCAGGGTTAATTAATAGATGTATTAAGAACATTTCTTCAATAAAAATGCTGGCCCTATTAATTCATGTGTACATAATGTGTGATTATAATCCTGACGGGATTGCTTTAATTTGCAGGCGACTTAAATTGATCTAAGCGTCCGTCCCAGCCAGTGACTCTTAAAGATCAGCTGCTTTTTTGGTAGCAATTTCAACCAGCTGATCATGAGTGAGCAATTGATCAGGTAATTAAACAATGCATGCAATTCCAGGCCTCTGAATTCTGATCTGCATGTCAGATCAGTGCAATTTAATGAAGAGTTTGATTTTTTTGATTTTTTAATTCATCGAAAGGTTTACCTAATGAAAATTGAGCTCATTGAAGGGGACGGCTGGTCTCAGGGGTGGGGGGGGGGTGCATTTCGGCCGCCCTGAAGCCTGGGTGTTAGACGAACCATGTGCACGTCTGCAGCCGATCTGCAGGGTGAAATATATATTCCAGACCTGTACGTACTTCTCGATGAGTACATTATAGACTTGACAAATATCCCTGCAGACATGAAATGAATTATTTGAATAATGATGATGTCATCAGTTGTATCATACTTTAAGCTACTGAGCTCAGTAAGCTTAGCAAGAGAGAATGATTTCATCAGACTTGTTAATTGTTATATATGGTTAATTAGCTAATACTGGGCTAGGGTTAAATGTCAGCTGCAGTTCTGATCTTTCTAAGCAATTCTCCCAACTGGAACAAGAAGAGAATATAGGTATTCGAGCTGAGATCGTCCAGGAGAATTTGTAGCTTGATATAAGTCAGGGTTAATTAATAGATGTATTAAGAACATTTCTTCAATAAAAATGCTGGCCCTATTAATTCATGTGTACATAATGTGTGATTATAATCCTGACGGGATTGCTTTAATTTGCAGGCGACTTAAATTGATCTAAGCGTCCGTCCCAGCCAGTGACTCTTAAAGATCAGCTGCTTTTTTGGTAGCAATTTCAACCAGCTGATCATGAGTGAGCAATTGATCAGGTAATTAAACAATGCATGCAATTCCAGGCAAGAACTTCTCCCAATTGAAACAAGAAGGAATATATGAGATCATTTGAAGGAGAATTTGTATGCTGATCGATGCTGGGGGTTAATTATATAATTAAGAACATTCCTTTATATCTGTTGTCGGAGCAGGGCGACGAAAAATGAAATCTAATAATGGCATTGAACTGCAGCCAGAAAAACATCTTAACTTATTTTAAGTCGATGATTCAAGAAAGTCCAGTCTTCATGTATTATGGAATTTATAACAAATTATCCATTGTGTTTTTGCAGGCCACAGCGACAGACAGGATAGCTGGGATCTGGACCTCAGATGTATCACAGTGCACGACGTGCCAGCAGAGAGCTGCTTTTTTTTTGTAGCAACCATGCAGCTCAGAGCAATTGTATCTGAAGATGAATTGTTAACGGCCGATTAGTCCAAGCACAATAAATAAACAACTCAAACTAAGAAGAGACGGGTCTATCAGTCTTGTATTAGATAACTGAATTCGCACTCATTATCCAGAAACAAGAATAGAGTGCAGTAATAAAACGACTGATCGATTGAGTTTGCACTTTCGACAAGAATTTTAGCAAGTTAAAATACTGCTCGCGAACGGACCGTAAAGTAAATTGGACAGTTCTGAGAGCAGTTTTGAAAACATCAACAAACAACTACTTACGTTTTCTTAAATTCAGCTTGTTTCGTAAGTCGCCGTGGGTTTCTTTCTCATCTATTAAAAGAAACAAACAATCAACACAACAGCTGCAGTCTGGGAGCGAAACAATAAAAAATTTCACCTTGTCCAGTTGCCATTAAATACGCCCTTAACATATAAAACCAGTCAACGGATAAAGTCACGTCAATTTTCGCTTGGATTAATGGAGGGAAATGTCGCTTATTATTAAGAAGTGGCCGAAAAAAGTCTCTTTAACGAGTGCAGTGCTTAATTAGTTACTCTGCATTTATATGAAAAAGGTTACAGAGCTTTATTTTATAGGATAAACGTTTCAGAAACAAGAATAGAGTGTAACAAATGGCACTACTCATAAATATATTAATTCTCAGTGAAACGACTGATCAATTGAGTTTGCACTCTCGACAGGAATACTGGCAAGTGAAAATACTGCTCGCGAACGGACCATAAAGTAAATTGCGATTAAAACTAGATCCATAACGGCACACGTTTTCTAACAGGGCATCTAGGTAAAAATTTGTCTTTGTCAACGTCTAAAAATGAGTAAAGATTCAATATATTGACAACCGTATATTGCTAACGTGTGAACCAAATTAAAACATTACTATTACTTGTCATACTACAATTCAAGCGAGGGAAAGACTGATCGTTGGCAAAATTAACTCGAAACTACTCGTTCGACCGTAATCCATTTATAACGAAAAAAACCCACCGTTATCCTGTGACCTCCTTTGGTACATCAGCTCTCGTCTTGCCATTCTTTAAGCCCCACATTGAGAGTGGCAAAAAGAAAACGTTATAAGAAAAAGAACGGTGAATCGTACGAACTGTAAAATACAGTTGAGTAACCAAAGAGTCGTTTTGTAAACTAAACAAAACTGCCAGCAATTACTTGGGTTAAATATAAGAGGGAACTTCGGATTATAAAACTAAGTTAAATAAATCGTGAAACTAACGCGATTAGGTTCATCGAAATTGTCCTTTTCGAAAAAAGGTTGAAAAAGAGTGAATCAAGTCATGCAAAACATTGTACATCAATCTCTGCAACCGATTAAGAAATATCCAATAAAAAAATAAGGAATATAAACGAAACTTACCAAGAAACGTTTTCCTGGAAGGAAGTGTCTCAAATGTACTAACCTACTCTAACAACCAACGACAAATGACTTCGAAGTGACACTTCAGTTTTATCCACACCCAGACTATTCCCCAGGGCTTTGTGTCTTGCCGCACAAACAACTCGCGGCACAAACAAAAACGCGCATTAGAGTTTTCCGATTTACCGGAAAATTCACTTAATTGGAACACATTTTTCCACCTATTGAAATGGCTATTGAATTCACTTGGAAGGCCATTGAATGTACAAGTTTCTGTTCATTGTTTTATCTGTTTATTATCCCTCAGAAAAATATGATTCTTCTGTAGTCTAAATTGATGTTGCCGTCAAGTTTAATAAGATATAAAAGACCGTTTTTTTCTTTCGTGATTAGTACTTGTGCGTTTCTTCCAAACAGAAGAAAACATTTTATTAGGCGAATTGCGCGTCGATAATTTTGTTATTGTTGTCGTTGTTGTTGTTACCGAAATGAGATCTTGTGATATTAGATAGGGAGAGTAGCTAGCACTTATACCTTTAAACCTGTATATAAAAATATACCTTGAAAAATAAACATCAATAAATATCATATCAGCCTTTTAGTAAATGGTACTGGAGACACTTTTTAAGCTTTTGGTTTTTAAAAAGATAGTTCTTGTATAAGGGGAAATTGTCGCGCAGAAGGGGAACGAGTAAACTATTAGTTACAACTGAATTACAATTTAATCTACTCTGAGTAGAAGAATTGAAATTACATTGTGTAAATTTAAACAAACAGCCCTTTAATTTACATTCAATTAGCTAACATAGGCGGAAAAAGTCGTTCCGTTTCCTCTCTCCTCCGCAGAGGCCTCTGTTTTTTTTTTTTCGTACAGACTGCGAGGAGCCTGGCGAGGAAAACTCTATTAGATTATAGGCGGTGACTCGGATAAAGAACAATTACCTCAAATAATTGATAATACTTAGTCGCGTGTTGACCAACAGTATTAAAAGCTAAAAATGTCTATGTGTTAATCGCAAGTCGGCCTGTCATTCATAAAGCGATAAACAATATTTGAATTCCCATTTTCAATACAACGCTTGCCGTTAACTTTTTAAACTTAGTGAAAACTGGATTTTAGCTATTATCAAACTTAAACAAACTAAGCGCATTTCTACAATTGAAAAGTTTAGAAAGCTGTTCTAAAACGAAGCGAGAGGCGCGTAAAGAACGATTATTTATAAGCTTGTAACAAGCGGGATTTTGAATAGGAGGTGTGATATTTGTCATCCATTGTCTTTTCTTTGCTCAAAAGAAATCTCTTGTGTACAAGTTAAAAACTGCCCGAAAAGATTTACTGATTTTGAATTTATTTTCGTTGAAATAAATCAGAGAATTTGATTTCTTTTTTGTTTTCAAAAATATGTGCGTGTTCAATAAATATATCCGGTGCGCGAATTTGTGGAGTTGCAAAAAAAAATTCGCATGCACGCATTACGTTCCTTTATGCGTCTCGTCTCTAAACTGCTTGTTGTTTTGATTTTGAATTTATTACCGTTAAAACACTTTGGAGAGATTAACTTTTATGTTCCCAATAGTCACGGCGGCCGAACATGTGCGGGCGAAAAAAGCTGAGAGAGGCGAAATAAATCCTGCGTGGTTGGTAAGTCAACTGCATTGAAGTTTAAACCAGTTGTTTTGTGAAAACTTAATACAAACGTGTTATTTCTAACTTAACATTCCTACAAGTTTTGGCGAGGATGCGTAGCCAGAACCCTAAAAGTTGAAACCAAAAATCCCAGAGACGAGTTAAAAAAAAACTTGACAAATTATCGACAAAGGCGTCCAAAACTTCGAGGCCAGTAACAATTTGATGGAAAAGCGAACCAAGAGTAGAAAAGAAAAGAAAAGAAAAGAAAAGAAAAGAAGAGAAGAGAGAAAAGAAAAGAAAAGAAAAGAGAACAATCAAGAAAAATATTCAGCCTGAAATATATTTCAAACATAATTTAATACTTTGTGCTTAGTAAAATTACTTTACAACCTTCAGCAAAAAGAAGTTGTTCTAATCATTCTTCAATCCTCTGTAGTCGCAAAGGCTACGCCTGAACATCTACTGTTACCATGAAAGCAATGATGAACAATAAGATGCACGGGTAAGAAACAAGTATAAAGGTAGCGCTAGCGAAAACAAAGGCGCGAGAATGATTTCAACATTACAAGATCACAAATAACTCTAGACTTTTAAAGGAATAAATGTCGAAGAGAAAAAAAAATCATTGTTTGATTCCATAAATGAACTATTTACGGGAAAGCGTGTTTCAAAAAAGTAATTCATAATTAAGTTACTACATATACGCGAATTAAAATATCAAGTAGCACTAACTGATTTTTTCACCCCCTCAAAGCCATGATCAACTTTAAAAGATGTCAATTTTTAAGCGTTAATTACATACTTCAACTTCGAAAATTTTCGGACTTAAGGCAAATCAAATTTAAAAAGGCACCAAATATTATACTAATTGTTAATGGCCAGTCGTCTGAAAATGACTATCCGTGATTGATTCTAGCAGGAAAAATCTTTCATTCACCTATAAGATCGCTTTAGTCGAATATGTTCTGCACATGCGGGTTTGCATTGCAGGTAGCTCTACCTCCCCAACTCACCAGAATAACATAGTCCGTAGATTTTCGAAGTTATATTAAGAATACTATATAAAAAACCGCGTATAATTATAAAACGGTCAACAAAACGTTTTAAATGTATTTACACTATACAGCTACTTCAATAAAGATTGTCGGAAGGAAGTGATTCAAGCCTAAGCAACAAGACCTTAAGTTTAGTCGGCGTATTTGCTGGATTTTAGCTTTTCTTTTAATGTTAAAAAGGTTTTGTTTGCAAAATTCTTCAAAACTTCTGCCTGACATAAAATACTTTGTTTCCACATCTCTGAAATAAAAAAGGTTGATTAAATCACGCTGCCAAGTCTCTTTTTATCTCAATTATATTTATACCTGGAGAAGCCCTCTATTTCTACCACACTTGCATGAAAAAATATGATCCGACAACGTTTAATGAAATAGCTGTATAAAACCTGAGGATCGCACTTAACGACGCCATTGCTGGCGAAACACGGACCAACCTGGAGGCGGTGATGGTATGGGAGCCGGGTTCAAAAATAGCTGGTCTGACTCAAACTCATCGAATGTAAGAAGCGAAGAATTATAACGAACCATTTGAAAAACAAAAAGAAAGCTTCCTGGAGCTACAGGTGGAGTTTCTTCGTTGCTGTTGCATGGAACCAAAGTCTGCTTGCAATGCGGACATCTGGTCTTCATTGGCCCACTGGCGTATTTAAACGACTGTATGAGACAATCTTCGTGACAGAATTGACGGCAGCAATTAAGTCTACGAGACGGAAGCTCGCCAGGACCTTTACATACAACGCATTTGGTTTGGAGAAATCTCTCCATTCTCACCCTATCCCGGGCGCGATTTCTTCGCTTTTTAACTTGACTCATTAGGCAAAACTCACAAACTCAATGTAAAATATAACTGACCAATTTTTCGAACTGGAAAACCCCGCGCCCTCTGCAGTTCATTCAAAGAAGTGCGTCCTCAGGAACGGGGTGACCTATCACGAAATATATTGCAGTTGATCTTAGTAAACTGTCCTAACGTTTTCACGAATGGGCACCATTCAAGTGTATTAAGGGCGAGATACTCTACGCCATACTTGAAATAAAATAGCCTTAACTTTCAAAAAGTAACCTACCCTAATGGTTTACGAACGGGCACCGCTCGAATAAATCAGTAAGGACTAATAACCCGCCCTTAGTTTTTCACCGATGGGCTCCACACTTGTGAATAAGGGCGAGTTAGTCGGTTACGAAATGCTTTTTAACTTGGCTAATTACACAAAAATGACAATAAAAAAATTAAACGCTCCATACTTTGGTCTCTGTAAAACAGGCAAACACGAAGCTGATCAAACACGTTTCAAAGACGAACAAGGATGTCGACATATTTTACTTCCCGAAATTAATCGATTTTAGAAAATAAAAAACTTTCCCTTCTACAATGATACTAGTCAAACTGTGTCATTAACTTTGATCTAAATTGCGAACAAGAGCATAGATTCGTTCCTTTGGTGTTCTGAGCTCATAGATTCCATCAGACCGATGGTATGTCACATCAACAGGGTAGATCAGGGCAGTAGACTTCTCCTGCCAGACATCAGTACCTACTTGAAATTCGAAATGATTTGGGCGCGATTCAAGCTCTTTAAGCCAAGCCAGCCGGGCGTTCTTTCCATCAGCCGTGTACTTGAGGACCTTGGCTAAAAGTACTGTGGGATCGTCAAAAGAAGCGTCGGAAGGGACAAGTGCACACATTTCTCCTGGTGAGGGCAAATCATCTCTTTCCTCTTCGTCCGTGGCGAGATCTGCTGAGGTGCCTGGAGCCTCGTCTAAGATGAAATTTTCAGCCGATCTGTTGAGGTAGCGCAAGGCTTGTGATATCCGTTCAGGCTCTGTTCGTCGATCGTAAATGTTGATTTGGGTTCTCAAGTTGTGTTTACAAACGCGCGCGAGGGATTCGGCCAACTTTGTGTCAGAACTTTCAGGCAAGGAACGAAAGTGTTCAACGAGTGAATGTCTCATTTCGTTTATTGCGCAGGGAAACCCAAGATGTTGTTTGAATAGCCGAGACAGGTACTTTGAAAAGGACCCTGATGAATTGAAAGGCATGCCGCTTTTGTTGACAAAATAGTAATCGTGAACAGCCCCTCTGGGAAGTAGTTTAGGTCTGGAGGTCACGCTATATTCCCTCAGGTGGTAGGTTAGGAACTGAAACTCCGAGTCAAACTCGACCACGTTTGTTCCGTACTTGGAAACGGTTTTATAGCCTTTTTCTATTAACGAGACAGACCCGCTATTGGAAAAAAGGATTACATTGTCGCCGTGTGGTATGCGCTTTACTAACTCCTCCACTCTGTTGCCTTTCACGTCTGTTAGCAGCCGAAGACTTCGGAGTTCCTTGGCACGGCCAGGATTGACGGAAAACAGAAGCAGCATTGTGAAGTTCATATGCAGTCGCGCCTTAACAGCACCGGATGCCTCCTCGTATTTACGGAACAGGCTTCTAACAAGTTCTTGATACTGGGGCCAAAACAATCTCGCAGATGGCATGCTTTTATGAACGGTTTGAGCCTTCTCCAATTGTTGTCGCAATGTGCGAAGCTGATTGACACTGTCTACTCCCTCATAATCCTTGCGGCTGTTATCTACGTGAATATACTTTGCAGCAATAAGCAGGGAGTGAACATAGCGAGCGGCCGTGGAGTGCTGGATACGCCTCTCGGTTTCTAAATACTTCAAGAATGATTCGACTAGCTCCATGTCATCGACTAGGGCGAGAGCAGGTGTTCGATTGAATACGTCAGATGTGTAGCTGAAGAATGTGACAAGTCGCTCTACATGCTTGGTCCAAGTTGAATCAGTCATCCTCGGTGAGCGCCTTTTGTAATTGTACTCGGAGGCATAGAAAATGTGCATAGGTTTCATTTCCTTGACGACCCTTTTAACTGGGTCGAGTCTAATTTCCTTTTCTTCAAAAGCAGAACGACCTTGTCGCCAAATTGGTCTTCAGGAAGGTTGCCTTCGACATGCGAGTCATCACTGTCATCGTCATCGTCAGAGCTGAAACACTCTTCTTCCTCTTTATACTGTGAACATTCATCGTCGCTTTCGCTTCCAGGATATTTCGGTGAAGCCTGGGTTTTGGAAGTTCTTGCAGTGGCCACACCAGAAACCGTTGGGTGCATTGTTGTCATTGTCTCCACGGAAGATCGGTTTCCTTCGATAAGTACATTTTGACTAATGGCATTGACAGAAGGGATAGCTGAGAATTTGCCCCCCCTTACCTCTGGACTGAAATCTCTCTTAACTTTTAAAAGAGCGCTTCTAGGTCTGTTTTTTTCAACGTTAGCACTGCTTTCTTGCGGATTAGGACTACAAGGCTCAACAAACTTTGATCTTTCATTTGGCGCGCGCGATTGATGATAAGCGTCAAGGATTGCAACGTCACGCTTTGCTATTAGTGAAATTACTTTAAAACCAGCTAATTGAGGTCTCGCCTTTCTGACTTTTTCTTGGACGTTCACAGGGCATCGGACAAGATTAAGTCCTAGTGTTCGCATGCGAGATTTGATCGTTTGCCTCGGGGTTCCACTGAACACTATGTTGCAGACTTCCATAAAAGCATGGTAGATGTTGCCATCGCCGTCCAATACTGTATACAGTGATTCAGGGGGTTCATTGCCTTCTCGGTCCCCGGTACAAGATGAGGTGCCCTGTGCTCCCTAATAAACGTGAGTAAAAATAAAGAAACGTAGTTAACCTCTCGGTTTTAATCGCACATTTCATTTGCCAAACACCTAATTTCTATTAATCGCTGGTTTTCAAGTGACGTCATGAAGGTCTTTATTGTCACCACGTGGAAGAAATCCTAAAAAAATAAAACTTTTGACAAGTTTTCGGCTAGATGATATACTTTGTGGATAACATACAGCATGGGGACAAGGTGACCGTGCTCTAAAAAAAATAGTTCTTTAAGTTTTGGTGCAGTTCAACCAGTTCCGGTAAATAACAAAAAGATGCTTACGTGTACCTATAGTAGCTCGCAAGGAAAGAGCAATTGGTTTCCGCAGCAAAAGTGAGTGCGAGATATTTATTCGAATATTTCAGAAGTCAAATTGGTGTCCCTGTACGGGACACAAACATGATCTCTCCATACTGAGCTCTCTAAATCTGCGTGAAATGTTTCCGCTAATATCACAAGAATCGTATACCGCACGGATCTGAGACTTGGAGGTGTCTTTTATTTAACAATCTTTCAGAGCTTTTTATATTAACTTTTTTTTTTTATTGAAATGCTTGTCAATGAAAACCAGCAATTCACGAGACCGGTAAATAAACGCATATAACGCTAGTATTACATCACACATGCATTTCAACTTTGGCGTACTTCTTCCGTCCAATTGTAATTGCAAGGAATAGCAACTTTAAACAGATGCCAATGGCCAGATAATAAAATTTGGTGAAAACGGTCACCCTGTGACTCTTCCTGACCCTAACCTTCCCTTTTTGTGTCTCGAACAAAATTAATTCTTGAACAAGTTGAAATTTGCCCGTCGTGGCAATGCACCATAACCCTTAAAACGGTCGAGTTAAAAGTACATATATTCTTATACTTTTCAACGAAATCCGCCTGTAAAGTACAAAAAAAAAAACGTACTTGACCGTTTAAACCATTAAAGGGAACTGCTTCCATTACGCAGTCAATCAGCTTAAAAAAGCTCAGCTGCTTAACCCACAATTATTCGATTGCGTTTGAACTAACTGAGAACTCACCGAAGCAGTCGCTTCCACAGGAACTCTTGCCTCCGTCGGAAAACCTGTACTTTTATTAGGTACAATCTGTAACAGGAAAATCGACCCAAATTAGTACACAGTTACTGTTTTATGGTGTTTTGTGTTTTAAGTTTATTCACTAAAGGGGTTACTGCATATTCATATAGTCAAACAGATTCTTGCTTTTACATGCAGGCTATAAACTAATAGTATTCCATAATTGTTTTTTTTTTGTTTGTCTTGAGCAAAAATAATTCGGAAACTAGTTGAAATTAGCCAGTCTTGACAATGCCTCATAACCCTTGAACTGTTAAGTTAAAAGTACATATATTCTTATATTTTTCAAAGAAATCCTTCAGTATATTTTGAGTTACCTAACTGACGGATTCTTCAAAGAAGTCAGACAGTTAAGCCGGTAAAGGAAATGTACTAAGGAGTTTAAATCGTTATACAGACATGCCCATTGGCGACCAAGTAGCTGATATCATGATCGGCCATGGAAAAATGTGTCAATGAACTCACCTGATCATGATCATCGGGAAAACGTGGGAAAGATAAGGAATTCTTGATCTTGTGGCCCGCGGGTTGCGCAGTCTTCTAAATATAATTACAATACGAAAAAAATAAATTATTCAACTAAACTAAACAAAACGAAAACAAACTACATACATTTCTACTATGTCTTTAAGAATACTGCCAATCAGA